>JAVJIF010008756.1:0-133067 GCA_038442645.1 Agave tequilana
CGAGAGATTCATTCCCTTGTGGTGTGATGTCGACTGTTCAATTAATTGTGTTAGAAAATCTCCACCACAACTACCTAGATTATTGGCACATGTGATGCACATGTTAATAAAAGCAATCAATATCTTAATAAGAAGAATTTAGATTAAAAAAATATTTAGATGAAATTAAGATGTTACATGCCTAATACATTTCAAAATGAAGTTATAGAATTCATTAAATGAATGGTCATACATTTAATTAAATTATTTTTAATTTGAATGATACAACAAATGTGACATGAAAATAATTAAAAACTATTAAAGAATTAGACTCGTATAACAATATCATTTCATGAGAGAGCAATAAAGAGTATGATGTCAGTTGTGAAACAACTTTTTACTGATTTCATTAGATAAAATATATATTTTAAAAAAAATGTGAGAGTAGGCCGCGAGGCGAATTGTAAAGACTCAAGATTTGAACTAATAGTAGATTTTTACATTAAAAGGAGATATTTTTGTGTTTAGTCGTACCATAAAAATTAAAAAATTAGGTTATCTAGTCATACTATAATAAACTATGAGAAATTTTAAACAGAAAAAAATTCGCACAAAGGAAAACAATATTTACCTATTTTTATATAAACTCTAAGTACTATTTTATGGAGTTTATCCTAATTTAGGGTCGGTTTGACTCTTGTAAGTGGTCTTCGTCGTATGTCGTTAGTGATAAACTCTTTTAGTTGTAAATGATTTACTTTTAAGTAAATGTGTTACAGTAAATTTTATGGTTTTGGTCGATAATTGAAATTTATAAAGAAAAAATAGTATTATGTTTTATGGTATTTTGTTGGAAATGTGAAGTCGTAAGTGGAAAAGTTGACAAAAAAAATTGTTTGGTGATTTAAACATATTAAGTATTAAAATAGTAAATAAAAAAAGTAAATATTAAAAAGTGTAAATTCTAAAATATTAAATATTTAAAACAAATAATAAAAAAATAAATAATAAATATTAAAAAAATAAAAATATTTTATATTAAAATAATTAAAATATTAGAGTACTAAAATATTAATAGTAATCTAATATTAATAAATAAAATTAATAGTGCAATATAATATTAAATATTATTAAATTCAATAACTAAAAATAGTTAGATTCTAAATTATAAAATTTAATTTAATAAAAAAATATTAATTTATATTAAATAGTACTAATCTAGTAATAAAAAAGATTCTAATAATAAAAATTATTATAATTTAATAAAAAAAACTTTAACTAATAATTAAATTTAATCTAATAATTAGAAAAAGATTTCTCATAATTTAAAAAAATTAATCTAATAATAAAAATATTAATCTTATTACAATTACTATCTGCATAACGGATTTGTATAATTACAAAATTAATTGTTTGCACTGCAAGCGGATCGTAGGTGAGATTTACATGATTATAAAATTAACTATTTATAATGTAAGTGCATTTTTATGACATGAGATCAAACAAATAATTTTGCTTTAATTTAATTTTATCACTTATTGATCAATTACGAGAAACAAAGACGACTTTTGTCAAATTTATTGGTAGCATGGGCTTTGCGTTGTGGGTACAACGAACCGACCGGCAAAAAGAGTCGAGTGTGGCTTCCTTCAGACTCCAACCGCCACCCCCATTCTGCCTTGAGAAGGGGAGCCCCCCACTACCCAATCTGCCCCCTTTGTTTGGCTTCCTTAGACTCTTTAACTCTCTATTCAATCGATGCATGTGGCCCTCGCCGCTTTTTTTGTACAAGGATACAACAGTAATTTTCAATACACACGTACTCCCAAGTCCACTTCCAGCGCGTGAAGGGCCTCGGGGTCTGGTCACCACCCCCCCGGCTACTGCCGTCCCTTTTCTCATCGTTTCCGTGCACCTTCCCTTTCACTCGACTAAATTAATGAAACTATATCGCATCAAGTGCTATATAAACCCCTTTATCCCCTCACATTCTCATCACTCACCTCTGCTATCATCTTAGTGTTTCCTTAGAAAGAAATTAAATCAATGGCTTCTTCTTCTTCTTGTGTTCTGCTCTTCTTTCTCTCTTGTTTTCTGATGCAATGTTCTCATGGGGTGAGACACCTTACCGCTCTCGTAGAAGAGCAGCCACTCACCATGACCTATCACAAAGGGGCTCTCCTCACCGGCCCAACCTCCGTCAACCTCATCTGGTACGGTAAGTTCACCGCCCCCCAACGCGCCATCATCACCGACTTCGTCACCTCCCTCTCTCCTGCGACCAACAATGCCGGTGACCAGAAGCAGCCGTCGGTCTCCGCTTGGTGGAAGACGATCGAGAAGTACTACGCGCAGTCCAAGACTCCAATGCCTAGGCTCACCCTCGGTGACCAGATCCTCGACGAGTCCTGCTCGCTGGGGAAGTCGCTTACGGACGAAGAGGTCGCCAGGCTGGCAGCCAGAGGGACACAGAGGGACGCGATCAATGTGGTCCTGACCTCCGATGACGTGGCGGTCGAGGGGTTCTGCATGAGCCGGTGCGCGACCCACGGGTCCAAACGGGGCCGGTTCGCTTACGTATGGGTCGGCAACTCGGCGACCCAGTGCCGGGTCAGTGCGCGTGGCCGTTTCATCAGCCCATGTACGGGCCCCAGACCCCGCCGTTAGTTTCCCCTAACGGTGACGTCGGAGTTGACGGCATGGTGATCAACTTGGCCGGCATGCTGGCGGGGAGCGTGACCAACCCATTTGGTAACGGATATTTCCAGGGCCCAAAAGAAGCGCCGTTGGAGGCGGCGTCAGCGTGCCCCGGTATCTATGGGATGGGGGCGTACCCGGGGTACGCCGGGGACTTGTTGGTGGACCCCAGCACCGGGGCCAGCTACAACGCGAATGGGGCCCACGGGAGGAAGTATTTGGTGCCGGCGCTGTTTGACCCGTCAACGTCGTCGTGCTCGATTCTGGTTTAAAAGGACACAAGCTAGTGGTGGGATTTAGCAACAGAACTGTGTACCTAAGTTTGTGTATGTATATTTATTAAGGATCTATTAATGTCGCAGTCTTTTTGTATATAATTTAATGGCTTATTTTCTTAATACACCTTTTAACTTATATATGATTTTCTCTGAATGTTCTTTTAATTTTTGAAATTTTACTGTACCCTCTTAAATTATGTTTAAAATTCTCACAAAACTCTTTTCGTTAAAACTCTTTTCGTTAAGTCACCAATATGTGTTAGTCACGTGTGACTTGCACGTAATATTTTTATTATCAAAACACTCTTAATTGAACGAGAGTATAACCCGTGATTTTATAATTTTGAGTTAAAAAAAAAAACTCCCAAGTTTTCTTTCTCTCTGTTCTTCTTCTTCTTCTTTTATGTTAATTAGAATGCAAATTCTTCTGCTGATCGTTGTTTTGTGGGAGTGGAGATTGTAATTCTGAAATTGGGCAAATTTTTTCTTCAAAATCATTGCTCAACTGGCTTTCGAACTCGATTAGTTCACGTGGTTGCCGCAAGTTTCTCTTCTCTCTATTTCTCACAAGCTAGATTTCGATTCTAGGGTAATAATTGAACATTCAGAATTAAATGCTTATCAAAAATAAAGAGTAACAGGAAAAGAGAGAGCAGATCAAATATTGTCTTGAATTGCAATATATACTGTAGGATCAAACACACAACTAGTATTATAGTAGAAATAAACAGCAAAGATGAACCCAAAGGGATAGGGCAATAGCTTTGGCAGCGGAGGCATACCCATCGCCTGAAAATCATAAGAAGAATTGCTATTGCAGGCGTCGCAGAGGAGGGAGTGGGGTGCTTCGAGGACACAGAGTTGGCGAGGTACACGTGCCCGTCGCACACAAGGCAGAGGGCGTCAGCGCCGACGCGGCAGTGGGGCAGGGCCCGAGACTGCCGCAGAAGTCGCAGAGACGGACAGACTTGCCGTTGTCTTCCGGCTTTTGAGATAAAAAAAAATAGTCCCCTGTTCAGATTTCTTCTCTGTTTGGGGGAACTTTACTCACATTGTTAACGGTGTTTTGAGGTAAAATGTGAAGCAGATAGTCCAAGAGATACGGTGAGATTTTAAAAATTGAGGAGAGTATTTTAATAAAACGTGAAAGTTGAAGGGGATATTAAAAAAATAAGCCTAAGTTTATTGAAATTTGTTTCTGAAGACTATACTCAAGGAGCAATAGTTCGATACTTGCTCTCATGCAATAACAAATTATGGAAGGAGATGGGATTTTTCGTTTGAATCGAATACAAATCTTATTTATTTACTGTTCGAATTTAAATAGTACAAAACACACCGAACTCATATTCAGTTACAATACTATCCGGTTTTTTCCACCACCACCCTCCCCAAGAGGAGGCACATCCACAACGTTCAGAAACTTGAACGTAGCACAATTAAGTTTGATGAGTTTTAGTATAGCAGAGAACCAGTGGAGTGTTTTGTAACTATATAATTTTTGAGCATTCAACTTCGAGTTGCTTTACAAGCATATAACCAGTTTTCTTGTTAATTATTAGACATGGATCCGCATAATCCCGAATATAAACAAAGGGAAAAAAAAAAACAGGATTCGGTTTTTCTATATGTCCTAAGATTATTGAATGACTCCAATCAGCCTGTTACCATTCATAGTTGCGTGGACAATTATATTTTTTTCTCAATAAAATTTTATTATTGAGTGTAATATACAGAGGTTATGGTATTAGTTATACATATAATGGTAAATTATAAGAAACACCAGTGTACTATCCAGAGTGTAGCACCAAATCCCTCTAAATAATAGAAACTTGCACATTAACCTTTTAATTTGTAATACCGTTAACTTTTCTGCCCAAATTAATCATGTGTAAAGCACGTGATTCACTTAATCCTCTTAATTACTTCAGTAACTAAATTTATTAAATGCAATTAATTTTAATTTTTCTCTAATCATCTTCTTTCTAAGAAAATCCGTAATAAGAAGAGGAGGAGGAGAAGATCGGGTTGTGATGATGGCGGAAGGGAGGAGGCGGAGGAGGAGGAGAGTGAGTTAGGTTTCCCATTAAAAGGGAGATTTTGGGTTGGGTGGCTATTGTGGTGGAGGTGGTGAATGTGGGTCTGAGAAAACGGTGATGGACTTTATTTTTAAAAAAATTTTTTTAAAAGGGTCGCATGTTCGGCACGCATCTGTTTTAATGAAAATTTTAACGGCTTTACAGTTAAAGGGGTTAATGTGCAAGATTTTATAATTCGAGAGGGTGAGGGGTGCGACAACCTTGATTGTGTAAGAGTGTTTCTCGCAATTTACTCTAAAGATAAAAATTATAACCGTCCACGATATAACGAGCAATTAATATAGTTGACTTGTGCTATTTACTAATACAGTCAAGAGGATGCAAACTCAAAACCACAAAAGAAGGTGTTGATTGTTGGGAGACAAGAAAGTCTTCACAAAATTTAATGAGACTGATTGGTAAAAAATGCGGCATAAATTTAGGAATAAGCATACACAAGAAATACCAAGATTTTATGGTTCGGCCACAATCTGAGTCTACGTTCACAAGTCAAGATAAATATTCCGCTACCAAAAATAAGATAACACCTTGCAATCTCCTCTCAAAGCTAAAGGATGCTTGAGGATCAACAAATTAAAATGAAAAAAAATGCTAGGCTGCCTCACTGGCTCCAAAGCCACTTGCAAGATCAACTCCCAAACAAGCTAGTGCGACCCACTTGTAAAAGGTATGGAATTGTTGAACAAATTGTTGGGTATCCTGCTTAACAAGAATCAATCTGACAACTAATCAAGATCACTGAGATATCAACAATCTAATTGGCCAGGTCGGCAAATATCAGGTGGGAGGTTTTCCGTTCAATAGAACGTTCCTTAATTTAAGAACCACCTTTCAATTTCCTTCCTTGGTTTAAGCACCAATTAGACTGAATCCAAGTCAGTCTCGATATACTGTAAAGTATATTTCCTGTATAAAGGACTTAGTCCACTTATACAGTATCACTTAGACTGAATCTAAGTCAATCTCGATATACTGTAGAGTATATCCCCTGTATAAAGGACTTAATCCACTTATACAGTATTTAGAGTGAGGTACGCTTATAGCGAATCTCCTTAAGACAATTACGTCCCCCGCACCGGTGCTAACGGGATAATGGACGCTGGTCTCCCAAGATACAACACTCTTTCACGGTATTTGGATAGCACTACCAAATCACCGTACGGTCGAACCGTAGTTAACCAGTACCTTCACAGGATCGTTGAAGCAGCGGTACAAGGACAAATTTCAAACGAATATTTGCCTTTACTCTTCTGGAGGAGCACCCACTGTTGAGGACGATGGAAGGTAGAAGAATATCTTTCTTCAGAAGTACCAGATTCAGACAACAATTCTTATAAAAGAATATGTTGAATTTTCTGATTCCTCTTTCAGAACAATTTTGCAGAATCTCCGTTGGAAGTCGCTTCGGAAACCGAGTTACGGATTTCCCACTTCCCTATTTGGAAGTCACTTCAGAACTCTACTTCCCAGTTCTGAACGCAGAAAATTGAAGTTCAGAACTCAGAGAGAGAGAAGAGAAGTTGTTGTTGTCTTGGTGTTTTTTCAATTGAGAGTCAGGAGGGCTTTATATAGCCTGCAGGAGGGGCCAAAGGGTTCAAACCCAATGAAAGGTTGCACCCTTTCGACCCAGCAGTCGTGTCTGTTGGCTGCCCAAAAGATGCACCCAACAGTCACAACTGTTGGCAGTCCAACAGTTGCAACTGTTGGTATTCCAACAGTCTTGGAGCGGGTTGGTTCGGATCCGGATACCCAATTCAAAAAGAACCAGGCCGGGTAGGGAACCCGAACCCGAACCCGAACTCGAACCCAGGCCCGGGCCCGGGCCCGAGCCCGGCCCGGCCCGCCCGGCCCCGGCGCCGGCCGGCCGGCCGCCGCCGCCAGCGGCGGCGCGCGCCGGCGCACGTGCGGGCATAGATCCCTCCCAATCGCGCGCGAAAACTCCAAGTACCCAAGGGCACGCCCTTTGTTCTCATTTTTTTTATTTATACACCACAAACTTCCATCCCACGGCCAATGTGGGACTAAATGCTTTAAGCTACCTTTAGTCCCGTTTTGGCTTTGAATTAGGCAATCTTTGGACTTGAATATCTCATTCATTCGAAGTCGGAATTGAACATGTGAATATACCACGTTCATCACCAATGGAAGGAGAACACACTCCAACCATCATCCAGTTGATTCGATCAACGGATCTCGTCATAATTCATCTCGAAGATTCTCCTTTCATATTCTTCAATTCCAACAATCCCCCACAATGAATGAGGAATTCAAGGAAATGACACACAAGAGACTGACTCTATTGTGAAAAGTACTTGAGAAAAGAAACTGCATAAGGATAGGTGAACTAGGTCTTGAACCTTCCATAGTGAAAGTTTTATCGGACTTACTATCTAGGCTAATCAGTGAACTAGGTCTTGAACTGTTAGCCGTTAGTGTAAGTCAAGTCAACAAGCTTCACACAGTGACTTTCCAAATCAACTTTGGTTCTCTGTTGTGTCCGTTTTGGCCCTGGACATTATTGGTTTCAGAGAGTATCTTTAGGGAAACAGCCTCCATAGAGATTCCCAAGAGCCGACCCAACTCTATACTCACATAGGTGATGGACCTATTAAGAGTAGTCTACTCTACTCCACTTGTTTAGTAACAAGATATAGGCATCATTAAAAGCGTTAAGCTTATCCTTAACCCACTTGTAGAAAAGCACTTATGTGCACCTTAGGAATGGATTGGAGTCAAGCTCCCAAGTGCTTACTTGCTGAGTCAATCATAACTAGTTTTCCTCTTGAACTTAGTCCGTGGGATCTCCAGTCGCTAAGTGAGGTTTCCATTAAGCTGACTCGGTAAGGTTAGGCTTTTAGACCCATTCCCCTCGATGCGCAGTTTATACGCTCTCCACTTAAACCTTTAGTAAGCGGATCCGCTAAATTATCCTTTGACGATACAAAGTCAATAGAGATAATTCCATTTGAGAGCAACTGCTTCACGGTATTATGTCTACGACGAATATGTCTAGACTTACCGTTGTATATCACATTTTGTGCCCTAGATATAGCTGCTTGATTGTCGCAGTGTATACATATAGCGGGCACTGGCTTTTGCCATAACGGTATATCTTCTAAGAATTGTCGAAGCCATTCTGCTTCTTCTCCCCTAGCCTTATCTTAGGCTATGAATTCCGATTCCATAGTGGAACGGGCAATACATGTTTGCTTAGAAGATTTCCAAGATACCGCTGCTCCTGCTAGTGTAAATACGTATCCGCTAGTTGATTTTGATTCCTCAGAATCTGCAATCCAATTAGCATCACTGTATCCTTCCAGTACAGGAGGATACTTTCCATATCTCAAGGCATATTCCTTGGTATGTGATACGTAACCCAATACTCGTAGTAGAGCGGTCCAGTGTAGATCACTAGGATTGCTAGTGTATCTACTTAACTTGCTTACAGCGTAAGCAATATCGGGTCTAGTGCAATTCATTAAATACATTAGACTTCCGATAATCTGAGAATACTCCAACTGGCGTATTCCAGTTCCTGTATTCTTATGAAGGTGGATGTGTAGGAGAAAAGGATTTGTATTCTCTTTTATCCCATGATCCTTGAATCTTTCTATCATCTTATCCACGTAGTGAGATTGAGATAGACTGATTCCATCTGGTGTTCTAGTAATTTTAATTCCTAAAATTACATCAGCAACCCCCAGATCCTTCATATCAAAACTGTTGGATAATATTCTTTTAGTGGACTTAATAATTTCAATATTAGTCCCAAGTATCAACATGTCGTCTACATAAGACAAACAATGATACATGCATCTCTAACTGTTTTCGTGTAAACACACTTATCGCATTCATTGATAGTGAATCCATCTTTGATCATGACACTATCAAATTTCTCATGCCATTGTTTAGGAGCCTGTTTTAAACAGTATAGGATTTTACCAATTTACACACCTTGTGTTCTTGGCCCTTGACTTTAATCCTTCAGGTTGCTCCATATATATCTCTTCACTTAATTCACCATTTAAGAATGCAGTCTTGACATCCATTTGATGGATATCTAAGTTGTGCAATACTGCAATCGCAATCAACATCCGTATGGACGTTATTCTTGTTACTGGTGAATAAGTATCGAAGTAGTCAAGTCCTTCTTTTTGCCGATAACCCTTGGCTACTAATCTAGCCTTGTACTTATCGATAGATCCATCGGGTTTTAATTTTCGTTTGAAAATCCACTTACACCCAATTGGTTTACTTCCAGGAGGCAAGTTTACCAATTCCCAAGTATGATTACTTAGTATGGATTCTATTTCGCTATTTATAGCTTCTTTTCACATTTGTGCTTCTGGGGTTGACATAGCCTCTTTAAATGTTTGAGGCTCGCTCTCAATAGCGTATGCTATGAAATCTGGACCAAAAGATTTTGAGATTCTAGATCTCTGACTTCTTCTTGGTTCAATTTCCGCATTTACAATTGGTTCCTCGGGGCTTTCGTCCCTGAACGCCATCTCGTGTGTTCTTTTCCCAGAAGTCTTATCTGCTTCCCGTTTGTACGGAAAGATGTCTTCAAAGAACACAGCATCTCGAGATTCGATAATCATGTTTACATGAATATCAGGTATTTCTGATTTATGAACCAGAAATCTGTAGGCACTACTATTCAAGGCATAGCCTATGAATATGCAGTCCATAGTTTTGCTCCAACTTAGTCTTTTTAGGTAATGGTGCCAGCACCTTTGTAAGGCACCCCCACATTTTGAGGTAATGGTAGGAAGGTGTCCTTCCATGCCATAACTCGAATGGTATTAGACCAAGTTTCTTGTGGGGTACTCTATTTAGAATATGATTTGCAGTTAATAGAGCTTCCCCCCACAAATTCTGCGGAGCTCCAGAACTTACGAGCATGGAATTAACCATCTCCTTCAAAGTTCTGTTCTTCCGTTCAGCAATTCCATTCTGCTGAGGAGTGTATGGTGCTGTAGTTTGATGTATTATACCAAAACTAGCACATAACTCACTAAAATCATTTGATTCATATTCTCCGCCTCTATCGGATTTTAGAATCTTGATTTTCTTGTTGAGTTGATTCTCAACTTCGGCTTTATATGTTGTAAACATATTTATTGCCTCATCCTTACTGTTCAAAAGATACACATAACAGTATCTTGTATAGTCATCGATAAAAGTAATGAAATACTTTTTACCGCCTCTAGTTGGCATAAATTTGAAGTCACATAGATCGCTATGAATTAACCCTAAAGGTTCTGTATTTCGATCTATTGAGTGAAATGAATTTTTAGCCAACTTGGCCTCAACACAAATCTCACACTTGCGAATTTCTTTCAAGTTGAGTTTAGGAATATATCCCAGATTAGACAAGTTTTTCAAAGACTTGTAATTTACATGCCCTAATCTAGCATGCCACAAATTAGGAGACTCAGCAAATAAACAGAAGAATTTTCTTTATTTGTAAGCTTCGGGTACAGATACACAGACTTTTTGTCTACCACTGCAACATTGTCTTTAAAAAGACCATCAACAAGATTCTTGTTTTGTTTGAGTCGGCTGCGACATTCATTCGCCTTATGTCCCTCTTTGTTGCAGATGTAGCAAGTTCCCTTGAAGCGCATGTTCTTGCCTTCTTGGACCTTGCCTTTGTACCCCTGGGAAGTCTTCTTCCGCTTTAAGCCTTTGGAAGTAGACGCTTTCCCCTTTGAGTCTTCGATCACATTAGCTTTTGCTTCGTAGGAGTTCTTGCTGGTCCTTTTCTCGGACTTGCGGTTGTCCTCCTCGATACGAAGCCTCACAATGAGATCTTCCAACTTCAACTCCTTTCGCTTGTGCTTAAGGTAGTTCTTGAAATCTCTCCACGCAGTGGGGAGTTTCTCCACGATAGTAGCAACCTGAAAAGTTTCAGGTAGGATCATACCTTCGGCTTCTATCTCGTGCGAGATAAGTTGGAACTCTTGCACTTGACTGATTACAGTCTTGCTGTCCACCATTTTGTACTCCAGAAATCGTCCAACGACGAACTTCTTGGTACCAGCATCCTCAGTCTTGTACTTCTTGTCAAGACTGATCCATAACTTCTTTGCCGTTGTGATAAGACTGTAGACATTGTAAAGAGAGTCATCCAGTCCATTTAAAACATAATTTC
This sequence comes from Agave tequilana, assembly GCA_038442645.1. NCBI lineage: Eukaryota > Viridiplantae > Streptophyta > Magnoliopsida > Asparagales > Asparagaceae > Agave > Agave tequilana. The sequence continues at coordinate 11,211 of JAVJIF010008756.1, forward strand.
AGCAAAGGAAGTCACATTGAGTCCATGCATCTGTTGCAGGCTCTGGTGGATCTTCCTCCAGGAATCTGGCCAGATGAAGAGTGGTCAAGTAGAAGAGCATCTTCTGTTGCCACCTCTTGAATTCTGTGCCATCAAAGTTTCCTAACTTCTCCGGCTTCGGGTTAGGAAGCAGAGTAGGCATCAAAGCTTGTAGCATGTTTGGTGCCTTGCTTGAGCTATCTTGATTAGTCTCAGACATCTTCTGCAAGTTCAAGCAGAACAGAAGTAAGAAACAATAATTGTCTTAAGATTGTTGGGTATCCTGCTTAACAAGAATCAATCTGACAACTAATCAAGATCACTGAGATATCAACAATCTAATTGGCCAGGTCGGCAAATATCAGGTGGGAGGTTTTCCGTTCAATAGAACGTTCCTTAATTTAAGAACCACCTTTCAATTTCCTTCCTTGGTTTAAGCACCAATTAGACTGAATCCAAGTCAGTCTCGATATACTGTAAAGTATATTTCCTGTATAAAGGACTTAGTCCACTTATACAGTATCACTTAGACTGAATCTAAGTCAATCTCGATATACTGTAGAGTATATCCCCTGTATAAAGGACTTAATCCACTTATACAGTATTTAGAGTGAGGTACGCTTATAGCGATCTCCTTAAGACAATTACGTCCCCCGCACCGGTGCTAACGGGATAATGGACGCTGGTCTCCCAAGATACAACACTCTTTCACGGTATTTGGATAGCACTACCAAATCACCGTACGGTCGAACCGTAGTCAACCAGTACCTTCACAGGATCGTTGAAGCAGCGGTACAAGGACAAATTTCAAACGAATATTTGCCTTTACTCTTCTGGAGGAGCACCCACTGTTGAGGACGATGGAAGGTAGAAGAATATCTTTCTTCAGAAGTACCAGATTCAGACAACAATTCTTATAAAAGAATATGTTGAATTTTCTGATTCCTCTTTCAGAACAATTTTGCAGAATCTCCGTTGGAAGTCGCTTCGGAAATCGAGTTACGGATTTCCCACTTCCCTATTTGGAAGTCACTTCAGAACTCTCTACTTCCCAGTTCTGAACGCAGAAAATTGAAGTTCAGAACTCAGAGAGAGAGAAGAGAAGTTGTTGTTGTCTTGGTGTTTTTTCAATTGAGAGTCAGGAGGGCTTTATATAGCCTGCAGGAGGGGCCAAAGGGTTCAAACCCAATGAAAGGTTGCACCCTTTCGACCCAGCAGTCGTGTCTGTTGGCTGCCCAAAAGATGCACCCAACAGTCACAACTGTTGGCAGTCCAACAGTTGCAACTGTTGGTATTCCAACAGTCTTGGAGCGGGTTGGTTCGGATCCGGATACCCAATTCAAAAAGAACCAGGCCGGGTAGGGAACCCGAACCCGAACCCGAACCCGAACCCGAACCCTTCCTCCTCAAGGATCCTCACCAACACCAAACCCATCTTCTTCCTCTTCATCATCCTCTTCCAATCAACCAATCCAAGTGAGTAATTTCACTCTCCTAGACTTAGTCTATTTTCTAGTATACTTATCTCTTCATATTATGTACACTTGTGCCATCACAATCATGTTTTTTAGATCATCAAACAAAACCCTAGAAAATCTGTTCTGTTTGCTGTTCCAGTCGATTAGTCGACTAGACCTAACCATTAGTCGACTAATCTATCATGTCCTGTGAAACCAGTTCTCGGAATCACAGTTTTAGTCGACTAGACCAAATTACCAGTCGACTAGAGACCCTTAGTCGACTATACCCTTAACCCTAGTCGACTAACCCTTCCTGGACCAGAAACCTTAACTCTCTGTATCCCAGATTTAGTCGACTTAACATAACTATCAGTCGACTTGTCATGTCTGTTAGTCGACTACCCCTATGACCCTAGTCGACTAACTTTTCCTGAATCAGAATATCAACTCTCTGGAACCCAGTATTAGTCGACTATATCAGACTGTTAGTCGACTAACCCCTTTATTAGTCGACTACTCATCCTACCCTAGTCGACTAATTCTGTCTGTTTGTTACAGTTATTTACCTTCTCAAACTTGGATCTTATACTTGGTTTATATGTTGTATATTATACTTCTTGGCTTGTATCTTGACTAACATCATCTTCACTTCTCTCTTTCTCTCTCCTCTTCACTCTACATATATATATCATAGTTTATGGCGTGCCCCGGATTTCGTAGATTACGGCTCTTTCGGTATTTTGGAGTTTAGGCGAGTATTCTCACTCGCTACTTTCTTGTATGCGAGTAGTCTCGCTCTTCTCTATTTGAGTTTCCTGTTTTGTCGGATCGATAAGTATTTCGCTTCTTATTTCCATATTCATGTATTGCACTACAATTGCTTATATTATGGTAGCTTCATCTTGTACTTGTACCATGCTTATGATATGCTTGTTTCTTCATCATATACCATGCGTGGCCGACCCTTCGTGGTCGTTGGACTTGGAGACACTTCCATGTTATTACTTGCTATTATTTCAGACCTGTCGGTTGCATGCTCCCTTTTAACACATGTATATCACCTGACCATTTAGTATGTTATCACCTAACTTCCAGTATGTTATCACCTGACCACCCATGCCACTATCTGGCAAGACCATCTTGTTATGTCATGACTTACCCAGACTTATTATCAATCCATTGTTATGCATGTTACTTGATATACATCACCATTTATCATGCTATCTCTTGACACCAAGCATGATACACCGATTCTTATAATTATCACGATAGAGGGAATGTAGTACCTGATTACTGTTATGTACTGATCACTGTTATGTATTACTGTTATGATATTGCTCATTCCTGAAATCTGATAATTATGTTAATAAACCATAAAAGGACCAACTTGTATTGGGTCGGGGGAAATATGCGGATATCGATATGTGTTCGTGTTTACAGTGGCATTAGGTTGTGCACTATATCCGGTCTGACCTGTGGTACACCAGGGGACCGAGGGGAGAGCTGGCTCCCTACATTCCTGTTTTAACGGGCATACATACTCCCTCCTCCTGGATAAGCCTTGCGGCTGGCTTCCGTTTCCATGCAACGGAGCAAACTTTGGCCGTGGTCCCGGGTATGTACGGGACCCACTGTAAACATAGTTCGTTGATACAACCGCTATTTCCAATAACAACCTCGACTTTCTATATATGGAATATGTGAGTTGGGATATATACCGAGACACATACCTAGATATATGGTAAGACGAGTAATAATAAAGTGTCATAATAACTGGCTCTTTAAGTTGTAAGTAGAGGTATGTGGAATGGGACGCATACTAAAGCCTGCAACTTAAATGGCTCTGAATCTGTGATATGCATTACTATATTTGCTAGTCTTGGATTTTACTTCGAATTTCCGGTTTTATGAGTATTATCGTATTAACGGCTCATATTCTGCTTTATCCTGGATTTCCTATTTTATGGATATTATTATATACCTGTTCATATATACTTCCTTTGTGTTCTAACCCTCCTGTCTCCTGTACTTGACACTTGTGCTCATCCTGGCTCGCCACCTGGCATCATATCATACTCGCCTGGGGAGTTTCACTGACTCCCCTGGATTCTCATGTCCAGGTTATGGAGCCCGGAGCGTGTGGATTCTCCCCGTTACTGCTCAGAGTGGCGCAGCGGTAGCGTGGATCTCCAGACGACAATCCAGAGCCACATCCTTCCAGACCCCCTTTGTGCCTCTCGAGTTTTTCCTTAGCAAACTCGTGAGTGCCCTTTTCTATTCATACTTGTACAGTTCCTTGCATACTTGTATGCGAGCTCCTTTTTATACTGTTCATATATGTATATCTTTTGTACTCTCGCATTTGCGTATACTAGTGATATGATATTCATGTAATATTGTGATCACTTCTGATGATAACTGTGTAATTGTACTATATGTGTTGGAATGTATAATGCACCATATGCTTCCGTACTCTGATTCTTGTCTGTACTGATGCTTAGCGTATATACGGGAGGGTAGTTCTGACCTACGTATATACGTTGCAGTGACGTCCCCGTATCGCCGGGATCGGGGCGTTACAGGATGGTATCAGAGCTTAGGCTCTAACTTCCTCAGTACGTCCAGAAGGCAAATCATTGGTAAAGAGATTTGCAACTGGAATACATGAGTCTTGGTTATACATTCCAACTGCAAGTGCAGAGTTATCTATTTCTTGACTATCTTTCCTTTGATTTCAAATCCCTCCTTGACTATCTTTCCTTTGATTCCAAATTCCTCCTATCCTTTCCCTGTTTTGGTTTTATGAAACCTTATACTATTTTAAGATATGACTAGACTAGAGAGGTAGTGGCTGTTTCAGAATGAAGCTATTATGTGATCTCTTCGGCCAATTCTATGAAGCTTGGTATTCTCCAGATCGATCTTGATCTGGCTATCTTTCAGAGGACAGCAGTCGGATTCTTAATTATCGGTCTTCTTAATTATGCTCAGGATTTTCGGGGTTTTCTTTATTACACAGCCACGACATCATCAGTATTATTCAGCATTATTCTAAAGATTTATTACACAGCCACGACATCATCAGCCGGAAATGCAGAGTATGATTATTATTCAGTTGACTTGAGAGCCCTACCTATAGTGCTTCATATCTTAATTGGTATAGATTCCACCGATGTCCCCTTGTATTCAATTTACCCCTTAACGAAATTGCGAGGACGCAATTTTTTGTAAGGTGGGTGGATTGTAATACCCCGTTCCCGGAATACGTACTTAGTTGCGTATTCAGATTTTCGGTCGTAATTTTTCGATTTGTTTCCTGTATTTATTCTGTATTATGAATTCCTTATATGATTGTTTTGTCTTGGATTTGGATTCGTGGATTCGGAGTCAGCCCTAGTCTGAACCGAAGGCCCGATCCTAGAATATTACTCGATTTAGACATTCTGATAATTAGAATTGACCGATTTAGTTTTAAATATCATTTTCCAATATTACATATTTTCTATGATTTTCTAGATTTTTCTGGAATTAAAATGAAAGTCTTCAAAACCGGTGTCGGCCAGTGCCGCTGACCGATTCCTGAATTTTTAATTCTTAAACGGTTTGGAATTTCTAAATGATTCTTTAGGCATTATTCCTTAGAATCATATTTTCTACCTACATTCTTTTTCTGAGGATTTTATGAATTTATGAAAATTCCACCGGAGTCGGTAGATTATTGGTTCCGGGATTTTTAGTTTTAAAACTATAAAGTATTTCTTAAAACGGATTTCACTATAATTCTTAGTTTAATATTCTTGATTTTTGGTAATTATTTCGGGTCGTTTCGAGATATTTGAATTTCGGACGATTCCGGTATTTTTCCCGAAAGGTTTCCGCATCTGCAACTGAATCCCGGGAATCCGCCACTTCCATTATTTTCATCTTCTTTCCCAAGAAAATATCTTCTCATTATAATTTCTTTTTCATTTTTCCTTTTCCTTTATTTCTTTCCTTCCTCCACAAGCCTAGCTTTTCCTATTTTCCAAAATCCCAAAATTCCTTTTTCTTCCACCAACTTCCACCAAGATATCTCCACCACAAATATCTCATTCTCTCTCTCTCCCATGGCCGGCCAAGTGGCCAAGAGAAGGACACTCACCTCACCTCCCCACTTTGCAATTAAGCCCTCCCCTTTTATTTAATTGCATCCCCTTTACAAAATCCAAATCCCATATATACCTTTCCTTTCCCATTTTCATTTCTCTTTTCACTTCATCACTTCACTTCACTTCTTCTTCCTCCTCTCCCTTGGTGACCACCGCACCTCCACCGGCACCTCCGGCCACGTCGCCGCGAGAGACCCCGGACTCCGCCAAGCTCCACTCCTTCATCAACAACAACTCCTCCATCTCCTTCCTCCTCAAGGATCCTCACCAACACCAAACCCATCTTCTTCCTCTTCATCATCCTCTTCCAATCAACCAATCCAAGTGAGTAATTTCACTCTCCTAGACTTAGTCTATTTCTAGTATACTTATCTCTTCATATTATGTACACTTGTGCCATCACAACCATGTTTTTAGATCATCAAACAAAACCCTAGAAAATCTGTTCTGTTTGCTGTTTCCAGTCGATTAGTCGACTAGACCTAACCATTAGTCGACTAATCTATCATGTCCTGTGAAACCAGTTCTCGGAATCACAGTTTTAGTCGACTAGACCAAATTACCAGTCGACTAGAGACCCTTAGTCGACTATACCCTTAACCCTAGTCGACTAACCCTTCCTGGACCAGAAACCTTAACTCTCTGTATCCCAGATTTAGTCGACTTAACATAACTATCAGTCGACTTGTCATGTCTGTTAGTCGACTACCCCTATGACCCTAGTCGACTAACTTTTCCTGAATCAGAATATCAACTCTCTGGAACCCAGTATTAGTCGACTATATCAGACTGTTAGTCGACTAACCCCTTTATTAGTCGACTACTCATCCTACCCTAGTCGACTAATTCTGTCTGTTTGTTACAGTTATTTACCTTCTCAAACTTGGATCTTATACTTGGTTTATATGTTGTATATTATACTTCTTGACTTGTATCTTGACTAACATCATCTTCACTTCTCTCTTTCTCTCTCCTCTTCACTCTACATATATATCATAGTTTATGGCGTGCCCCGGATTTCGTAGATTACGGCTCTTTCGGTATTTTGGAGTTTAGGCGAGTATTCTCACTCGCTACTTTCTTGTATGCGAGTAGTCTCGCTCTTCTCTATTTGAGTTTCCTGTTTTGTCGGATCGATAAGTATTTCGCTTCTTATTTCCATATTCATGTATTGCACTACAATTGCTTATATTATGGTAGCTCATCTTGTACTTGTACCATGCTTATGATATGCTTGTTTCTTCATCATATACCATGCGTGGCCGACCCTTCGTGGTCGTTGGACTTGGAGACACTTCCATGTTATTACTTGCTATTATTTCAGACCTGTCGGTTGCATGCTCCCTTTTAACACATGTATATCACCTGACCATTTAGTATGTTATCACCTAACTTCCAGTATGTTATCACCTGACCACCCATGCCACTATCTGGCAAGACCATCTTGTTATGTCATGACTTACCCAGACTTATTATCAATCCATTGTTATGCATGTTACTTGATATACATCACCATTTATCATGCTATCTCTTGACACCAAGCATGATACACCGATTCTTATAATTATCACGATAGAGGGAATGTAGTACCTGATTACTGTTATGTACTGATCACTGTTATGTATTACTGTTATGATATTGCTCATTCCTGAAATCTGATAATTATGTTAATAAACCATAAAAAGGACCAACTTGTATTGGGTCGGGGGAAATATGCGGATATCGATATGTGTTCGTGTTTACAGTGGCATTAGGTTGTGCACTATATCCGGTCTGACCTGTGGTACACCAGGGGACCGAGGGGAGAGCTGGCTCCCTACATTCCTGTTTTAACGGGCATACATAAGTCCCTCCTCCTGGATAAGCCTTGCGGCTGGCTTCCGTTTCCATGCAACGGAGCAAACTTTGCCGTGGTCCCGGGTATGTACGGGACCCACTGTAAACATAGTTCGTTGATACAAACGCTATTTCCAATAACAACCTCGACTTTCTATATATGGAAGTATGTGAGTTGGGATATATACCGAGATACATACCTAGATATATGGTAAGACGAGTAATAATAAAGTGTCATAATAACTGGCTCTTTAAGTTGTAAGTAGAGGTATGTGGAATGGGACGCATACTAAAGCCTGCAACTTAAATGGCTCTGAATCTGTGATATGCATTACTATATTTGCTAGTCTTGGATTTTACTTCGAATTTCCGGTTTTATGAGTATTATCGTATTAACGGCTCATATTCTGCTTTATCCTGGATTTCCTGTTTTATGGATATTATTATATACCTGTTCATATATACTTCCTTTGTGTTCTAACCCTCCTGTCTCCTGTACTTGACACTTGTGCTCATCCTGGCTCGCCACCTGGCATCATATCATACTCGCCTGGGGAGTTTCACTGACTCCCCTGGATTCTCATGTCCAGGTTATGGAGCCCGGAGCGTGTGGATTCTCCCCGTTACTGCTCAGAGTGGCGCAGCGGTAGCGTGGATCTCCAGACGACAGTCCAGAGCCACATCCTTCCAGACCCCCTTTGTGCCTCTCGAGTTTTTCCTTAGCAAACTCGTGAGTGCCCTTTTCTATTCATACTTGTACAGTTCCTTGCATACTTGTATGCGAGCTCCTTTTTATACTGTTCATATATGTATATCTTTTGTACTCTCGCATTTGCGTATACTAGTGATATGATATTCATGTAATATTGTGATCACTTCTGATGATAACTGTGTAATTGTACTATATGTGTTGGAATGTATAATGCACCATATGCTTCCGTACTCTGATTCTTGTCTGTACTGATGCTTAGCGTATATACGGGAGGGTAGTTCTGACCTACGTATATACGTTGCAGTGACGTCCCCGTATCGCCGGGATCGGGGCGTTACAGGAATATCTTTCTTCAGAAGTACCAGATTCAGACAACAATTCTTATAAAAGAATATGTTGAATTTTCTGATTCCTCTTTCAGAACAATTTTGCAGAATCTCCGTTGGAAGTCGCTTCGGAAACCGAGTTACGGATTTCCCACTTCCCTATTTGGAAGTCACTTCAGAACTCTACTTCCCAGTTCTGAACGCAGAAAATTGAAGTTCAGAACTCAGAGAGAGAGAAGAGAAGTTGTTATTGTCTTGGTGTTTTTTCAATTGAGAGTCAGGAGGGCTTTATATAGCCTGCAGGAGGGGCCAAAGGGTTCAAACCCAATGAAAGGTTGCACCCTTTCGACCCAGCAGTCGTGTCTGTTGGCTGCCCAAAAGATGCACCCAACAGTCACAACTGTTGGCAGTCCAACAGTTGCAACTGTTGGTATTCCAACAGTCTTGGAGTGGGTTGGTTCGGATCCGGATACCCAATTCAAAAAGAACCAGGCCGGGTAGGGAACCCGAACCCAGGCCCGAGCCCGAGCCCGGCCCGGCGCCGGCCCGGCGCCGGCCGCCGCCGCTGGCGGCGGCGCGCGCGCGCGCGCGCACGTGCGGGCATAGATCCCTCCCAATCGCGCGCGAAAACTCCAAGTACCCAAAGGGCACGCCCTTTGTTCTCAATTTTCTTTATTTATACACCGCAAACTTCCATCCCACGGTCAATGTGGGACTAAATGCTTTAAGCTACCTTTAGTCCCGTTTTGGCTTTGAATTAGGCAATCTTTGGACTTGAATATCTCATTCATTCGAAGTCGGAATTGAACATGTGAATATACCACGTTCATCACCAATGGAAGGAGAACACACTCCAACCATCATCCAGTTGATTCGATCAACGGATCTCGCCATAATTCATCTCGAAGATTCTCCTTTCATATTCTTCAATTCCAACACAAATCAACCCACATTAACACTTATGAAAAACCCTAATTGCTTTCCTTCTCTCTTCTTTTTTCTCTCTCAACTCTTCCTTTGAGGGTTAATGATAGACTTGTGAAATGAGAACTTCTCTTTTGTTTTTGATTTAAATTCAACTTGACTTGAAAGTCCCAATCCAACACTCACGTGAGTTGAACCAACTTGATCAACTTATCTCAAGTAAGTATTCGTATCTCTTTTGAAGCAAATTACAAGAGACCCAATTTGAGTTCACTCATAAGTATAGACCAAACCCCAACAATCTCCCCCTTCATGCTCATAAGGGGTGATTGATATGACTACACACATGGAATTTATGTCGGCCACCTTCTAGCAAAACACTTGTTTCTCGTTTGACAAGCATTTTGTGAACATGTCAGCATCATTCTTGTCAGTATGAATCATCTCAAGCGTCAACAACTTCAAATCAAGCATGCCATGTATTCAATGAAACCTTACATCGATATGCTTAGACTTACAAGTGTATAGCATTTTGACTATCACTATGCACAATACTGTGTTTTGTTTTATACCCAATTCCTTGAAGATTCTCTTCACCCACAACTATTTTCTTGCAAATTTTTGTAATAGCAATATACTCAGTCTCTGTTGTAGATAATGTCACACACTTTTACACCTTGAATTGCGATGAAACTACACCCTATGCAAAAGTAACCAATTACCCCGATATAGACTTTCTAGAATCACTATTACGAAGGTAATGACGTCTCCCCGGTACCGCATCAAGGACCTACTAGATGAGGCACCTTATAATTTTTTTTTCTCATATAGAGATCTGATCGACTCATGATGAAATCTGGACACTGAGGTCTAATTGATGTATTTTGGCCTAAATTTGTTGGAGATCAAGAAGGCATTTGGTAAGGCTCCGAATTATGCTAATCAAATTAAGCGGCGTGTATCCCCCACAACTAGCTCACCGGTTGGCCTTGGTCTGTAAGAACTTCGCTCACTCACAGATCACTGATTCGAGTTTTGCCGTGTGCGGATATGTTCTGGTCAAGACGTGACTCTGATCAGACCCCGAGTTTGTTTCGTCGCTGGTAAATATTGTCCTGTGTTGTAGTTAACTTTCCAACAAAAAATGAATAATAAAAATAAGCAGCGTGTCTCTCGGGTCTGTACGTGCTGTCTGAAACCACTCGCTAGTCTGCTGCCAAGAGTTACAAATCTACAGACCAAGGGATAGAACTCTTGCTTCAAGATATTAAGTACTGCCTCTGTTTATGGGGCAAATTTAAAGAAGAAGCCAACTCAAAGCTTATCACAATGCTAACACAACACAAGACAGTGCTGATTAAGAGACAAATTAGTAAGACTTTTTAATGGTCTAGATTGCTAGGTCCATTCTTTTAAGAGAATGGCTGGTTGTCGTGAAGGGAGAACTTGCTACAGTTTTCACGTGCAGCTGCCATAGATCTCTCTCTCATGCACACAAGCAACTATTTCTTTTTAGAATTTAGAACCAAGAAAATGTTGCCATGTACTTGTGAGCTCGACTCTAAAGTTAAAACCAGGTAAACAATGATAAATATGAGCTGATGAGGCACTTAATTTGTTAAATGATGCCAGAAAATTTTATAACCCGATTTGATTTCTGGACTAAAAATTCGGACTGAGTCTGATTAGAATTTAGAATATTAGATCTAAATTTGAGCTTGGATTGGCTCAAATTCCTGATCAAAGTAGGTAAGATTTGATTGAGATTGATATAGTTACGTATAATGTTTAAGGAAAATCTGAACCCAATGTGAATTTGATTCAGATTTGACTCAACCTACTGAATTTGGATTCATATGCGAACTCGGCTAGACATTTTCATATCAATTCAGAATTAGGTCATACGTAAATCAGTCCTATTTACAACTCTTTACAACTCTAGTTATAGTGTCCGATACATATAAAATAAAACATAACCATTCACAAAACAGTTGACAATTAAGATCGTTGATTTGTGGTGATCTACTAACACTAGTTTGGTTTCAAAGAAGTGGACGGAAGTGAGGAAGTGGGAAGTGTCATTTCCCATTCATACGCCTGAAAAGAAAAATAGAAAAATCTTTTTCGTTTTCTCTTTTCCTTTTTACACAATCATTTTCTCACTTTTAGGGTGCTACAGTTAATATTGTGATCATATAAATCTCATTCGTAATAAGTTGTAACTCAAAAAAGTTAATTTTGTGGTCATGTAAATCTTACTTGCATTCTAATTACAGTCCAAATTTTTTTCATAATTAATTTTTATTTTAATATTATTTTACGGTCAACTTTGTGATCAATCTTTTTACTTTTACTTCTACATTACTAACCAAACATCGAAAAAAATAATATATTTTTCTGATTTCACTTCCCAACTACCAATCAAATACTAGAAAAGATATACACAAATTCTCATTTTTCAAAAGAAAAAAAAAATTACTTCTCACTTCTGCTCACTTCTGCTCAGTTCATTGAATACAAACAGCCTCAGAGAAACTAATTCAAAAGACTACTATATATAACTCAACCTATTTGTTTAGATGAAATTTGGACAAAAGATGTTGAAATATAAGAAATAACCACAACGAGAAGGTTTTGATGCATGGAAGATACCATGTCAGAGACTAATATAAGTATTTTATGATTTTTCAAATAAAATGCCGAAGACAACGCAAGGATTATCTGTGTCGAATATATTATGAGGAAGTCTGTTGCAATTAGTGTCTACTAAATTGCTGCGAGTGGATTAGATTTGTTTGATATCCAGAAGGCATTCTTGAGGCTATGGTTATACTAATCAAATCAGGCGGGTGTCCTTTGAGTTTGTACTGTTGGGTATGCGAATATAATCTCATATGAATAAATGAATAGTCCGGTAATAGATTTAAAAAGAAAGTGAGGTTTCTACCTATCAGTTTAAAATTTTGAATTAGATTGATGCTCAGTCTATATTTTGTTGGAAACTAGAATTAAACCAAGTGAATTTTAAGAAAACTTGAACTGAATTTTAGTCGTGATCTGTTACTAGAAACACGAGAGACAGTTGGGATGTAAGTGGTATATCACATATTCAATTCTGTTTCTAAATGAATGAGATATTCAGGTCGGAAGTTAGCCTAATTCAATAGTTAAAATGGGAACAAAACTGAGTAAAAACTCTTTATTCCTACATTGAAAGTAATGTGAAAAATTGAGTGGTTCAAATATGAATAGTTGGGAGTTAAGATCGTGCTCTTAGGCTGCGTAGAGTTTTCGCACACGTATGCTCAGAAGCCATGTTCAAGTCATGCTCATACATGCGAGCAGTCATGCTTTGCAGATATAGTGAAGAAGTGTGTGTTGTATCTTGAGAAACAACATCCATTATCTCATATTGTTGCTCTTGGTTGGTTGTTACCCATGGTTGAAATCCTCACGGATGGCTGAGATCCGTGTGTGGTTTAGTATTCTCGGGGATGAAGTTTTATTCATCCCCACATGAATGGGGGGTATCTGCACTTTTGGGTCATATTGGTATTGAGCCTTAAACTTGTTTCTCCGTGGAGACCCATACTACTCCCCGAGACACGCACATATTATTAAGGGATAACTCTTTACTTCAAGACGAGTACTGCCCTCAGTTTATGGAGCAAATTTAGAGAACAAGTCTGACCCAAATTTGTCACCTTGTTCAGAACTGAAGCTTGTACCCAATGCAGTATATACATAGTACAAGCAGTGTCGTTTGGATGTGGCTAGCATAGCTCCACGCTGAGAGAGATGACATTGATTGAGAGACAATTTAGGTTAAGACTGCTTCATGGAGCTGGCCCCCATTAAAAGAAGGCCAGCTCCATTCAACAAGGAGCATGGCTGGCTGTCGTGTGGGGAGAACTGGGTACAGTTTTCACGTGCGGGCACTGCAGCTGCCATTGTAGATTGCTGCCTCAGATTTTGGAGCAATTTAATTAATGATTAATCTATCTAGATTTTGTCTAATTATTTTGAATTAACTATCATCTTTGTCAGAACTCAAGCTTATCTCCAGAGCAGTTTGCGCATACTAAATTGAATTAGGCTTCAGACTTTTTTTGATGGCCTAAGGCATTAAAAAAAGAAGCGTGCATGGCTGTCATGTTGGGAGAGCAGGCTACAGTATTTCACGTGCGGGAACTGTCATTAGATTCCTCTCACGTGTTCTTCACAAGATCTGTCCCAGAGAGATCATGGAGTATTGAACCAACAAATGCTTCATTATCTTTTGATTAAAAAAAAATGTAATAAGGATGAACATTCACTGCAGTTGCTAGACGTGTCAGATTATTACTAACAACTTATGTGACTATTAAATGTTTAGCTTTAAGAAAATCTTACTTAATTACTCTCAGAATACTGTTGTACTAGAGATTTTGGGTACATGTAAGATGCTGCGTACATGAAATAATAATACTGACATAAAATAAAATACAATTTATTTAAAAAATTTACTGTACCTTTCTTTGTAGAGTTTTTGACCTGTTCTAGAGAATTTTAAATTTGAATGGAAAAAAAAAATTCATGTTTTTTTGGGAATGAGTTTCATACTCTTCTCTCTTTAATAAATATTCTTTCTTTTATTTAAAATTCTTTTTTTAAAAATAGAGATCCTTAATAAATATCACTTTTTTATTTTTTTCAATTTTTTTTCATATATTTATACTACTATAAAAAGCATCATCAATCCTCATGTTACAAAAAGATTTCGTCAATCAATTTTGACCTAAAGTGAAAAATCAATTATTTTTTTTGAAAATTTTAGATAAATATAATTAGACATAACTATTTTAGTAATTTTACTTTTAATTAAAAATGTAGTTTTAGAATTTAATATCTGTTTTAGTCTCAATGATCTCAATCTTGATAGTTTTAATTCTATTTGGTGATCTATTTCTCATCTCTATCCAAAATCTTTTTCTCTCCCCCCTCATATCGCGATCCAAATGCATATCTTTATATTTTTCAATTTGGAACCTTCTACTCAGCAATTAATGTAAAAATCTATATACTATAGAAAGATAAATCTAAAACATCTAAATAATTATATACAAAATAATAGAAAGATCTAAATTTCTTCTTGAAAATATTTTTTTTGTAGAGAAATATCCATAAATAAATTAAGAATATTAATTTCAAATTTTTTATGTTTAATTAAGTTTCAAAAAAAGTCTTTTCATTTTTTTAAATCATTGGAAATATTAACATATCATTTTTATATATCTTATTTCTTTTTCAATTAGTACATGATAATTATGACTTTATTTTCTTTATTTCTCTTATATATATTATCTCATACCTTAATTCACATAAGCATTAGTGATACATTTTCTTACAAATTTGTTGTATAGCTAAATCAAACTTTTTGTTTACAATGTATAATATAATATATACTAAAAAATAATTATTTAGTAATACTAATCATCACAAGATAATTATATATCACTGTTAATTTTTTTTACATACATGACACATACCTGATATACTAGTAGATGTAAATGTTATGATTAAATTTTGAATACTATAATATTTTTTTAATCCACTTTCTTTTGACATTTTAGAGAAAGAGAGACTAATGACAATAAGAAAATTTAGATATGTAATCGTGAAGAGAGACCCGTATCTTAAATTATTGTCTCTATTTAATAAAAGCGGTTATTTTAATTTTTTTTGAGATGAGGAGAGCTGAAGATATGTTAATTGTTTGTAAATGGATGAATAGATTTTGTTTGGACGAGACATCAAACACGAACATGCGTCGCGATCAAATTAGAATTTTAATAAAAAAAATTGTGATTATAATAATAATAAAAATAAAAATAACTAAAAACATTGACGTATAACTCATAACTGAACAATAATGGGCTTGAAAGAGCATGACATGATGAGTTTAAATGTGAACAATAATAGTCAAAATTCTCATGACCAAACTCGTTGTATTTCAAATCCAACTAGTACTTACTAAAGCTGAAGGCTAGATAAAGGCTTCCTTCATACTCAAACCCTTGTCACTTGCTAGCCCAAGAAGACAACCCCTGGTCCCATGACTCCAGCTGTGTTCGATTATTGTTGGCCGACCTCGGGCGCGTCGGACGGGTGTGGTCACCGCACCTACACAATCACCCCTTTAATTTCCACCGTTTCCAGGCTCCTTCCCTTTGTTTCTTTAGTCTCTAAACATCAGGTATATAAAGCCATCATCACCTCCCAACTCTCCTCACTGAAAATTTCCGTTCTCTATAACAATGGCTTCTTCTTCTTCTGCTGCTGCTACTGCTAAGCTTTCTCTTCTCTACTTCTTTCTTTCTTGCTCTCTGCTGCTCCATTTCTCACATGGAGCGAGACAGCTTACCGCTCTTGTGGAAGAGCAGCCCCTTGCCATGACCTATCACAAGGGGGCTCTCCTCACCGGCCCAATCTCAGTCAACATCATCTGGTACGGTAAGTTCACCGCCTCCCAACGCGCTACCATCACCGACTTCGTCACCTCCCTCTCTCCTTCGCCGAAGAATACCGGCGACCAGAAGAAACCCTCGGTCTCCTCTTGGTGGAAAACCACTGAGAAATACTTCGAGCTGGCGGAGACACGCGTGCCTAGGCTCACGCTCGGTAACCAGACCCTCGACGAGTCCTACTCGATGGGGAAGTCTCTTACGGACACCCACATCGCCAAGTTGGCAGCTAAGGACGCCCAGAGGTTTACGATCAATGTGGTCCTCACCTCCGATGACGTGGCGGTCGAGGGGTTCTGCATGAGCCGGTGCGGGACCCACGGGTCTTCGCCCCGGTCCAAAACCGGTCGGTTCGCCTACGTCTGGGTTGGTAACTCGGCGACCCAGTGCCCGGGTCAGTGCGCGTGGCCGTTTCATCAGCCCATGTACGGGCCCCAGACCTCGCCGTTAGTGGCCCCTAACGGCGACGTCGGTGTTGACGGCATGGTGATCAACTTGGCCAGCATGCTGGCGGGACCGTTACGAACCCGTTTGGTAGCGGATATTTCCAAGGACCGAAAGAAGCGCCATTAGAAGCAGCGTCAGCTTGCCCCGGGATCTATGGCAAGGGAGCGTACCCGGGCTACGCCGGGGACCTGCTGGTGGACCCCGCGACTGGGGCCAGCTACAACGCGAATGGGGCCCACGGGAGGAGGTACCTGCTTCCGGCGTTGTTTGACCATCAACGGCGTCGTGCTCGACCTTAGTTTAGTTGTGTAAAATAAAGAGAGAATTTCATGTACAAGGGCGTAGAATTTGTATAGAATGAAGTTTCGTAATTTGCTTGTAACAAGAGATGTGCTCGTGTCGAAGGAAAACAAAAAACAAAATAAAGAAATTTGGTACTTTAATTTTAAATTAATCAATACATTTGCAAGTGCCTTCTGACTTCAGGCCAGCGACTCAGTCCTTGTGGTTTTTTGGTCTTTAGCCTTTAGGCATTAGGTGGACTTGTTCCTAAATAAAATATTTTTATTTTTTTTAAGTCAGCCTGTAAAGAAAGAGGTAGTGGGCTAAAACATAAGCAACTGGGCGTGCTTCTTATTTTAGCGTAGTATCTGGCTGGTTGTTGTATTGTTTGTGAGTCATAATTGATAAAATTTTTTCATATTTATAAATAAGTTATATGCATATATGTTTTATAATGCTTTGCTAATAATATAAAGTTGTAAGTGAAGAAGTGTATTATTTTTACTGTGTTTGTTGTCATAATGTGTAAGTCGTAAATAGAAAAGTTGACCACAAAATTAATTATTCGGTGATTTAAAATTTTTTAATATTGCAAATAAATACTAAAAAGGCTAAATATTAAAAAAATTAATATTAATATAAAAAATAATACAAATTTACATGATCAAATTAACTATAAGGGGGCTGTAAGTGAGGTAATTGGTTTGCAAATGAGTGATAATTGAGTTGCTTAAGTGTTTTATAAATTATCGGTCCAAATAAATACCGTAGTTATAATTGGGTTGTAAGTCATTTACAAATTATGACATTTTATGTTCAAACAAACAGCCTCATAGTAAACATTTATCAGAACAACATAGTTAAGAGGGAATTGATGGTTTAACCCTTTGGCAATACCCTTCTTCAAGAGAGAGGTAATAGAGTCAATCTCCCCATTTATTGAACAAGTAACTTTGATAATTATTGATGTGCGCATTTGTATAGACTAGAGCGCGGTCTCTATCGTATCTCTAAGAAGAAGAATAATAATAATAATAATAATAATAATAGTAGTAGGAGAAAGAATAAAGAAAAAACTACAAGTACAGTGGGTGGGTACCAAAACAAATATGAGCACAAATCTACAGAAATTGCAACAAGCAAATTTTCTAAATAAAATAAAAACAAAACAATTGGTTTATGGGCTTGGAGTAAGAAGAGTGTAGTGGTCGGATTTTGACCCTCATCTACATTGCGACACATGTCTCACATCTTAGGTGTATCGTTTCTCTGCCAGCAGGTCTAGTTCACTTACAAGTCTAATATGGGCCCAACGAGAAATTATCGGGCTACGCTTGGAGCACACATCTAATCAAACATCACTCATCAGGATCCACTACTCAATCGGAGTCGGGTGACTCTCTGAGACGCTAATAATTGGTATGAGAATTCTTACTGGGGCCACCCAGGCCCCGACACGAACAGCCTTCAAAACATTTTACTCTTGCGCTGCTTACAACTCGGCAACACGATCCCTGCGATTCACGGGATCCAACTATGTCGTCATATCATCTTTACGTTTTAAATGTTTTAACGTCACTATATCAATGCAGATTGTATGAATAGTAACGAATATCTCTGCATGACGATTCCATCAATCAAGTGGCTTTATTTGAATGGTTATAAGGAAATTATAACGTACAAATCATGCAGTTATATAGATTGAAAATATGTCCACAATGACAGCTCAGACGGGCATAAATACACCTCCATACATCAAGGTGTGGGCTTCTGATTACGACATCAGAACCAATAAATTATAATCGTAACATCACTCTGCAGAATTCATTATAACATTTTGATATTAACAGTGAACTCTCTCACTCTCTCTCTTGATTTTTTTTCTTTTTAAATTTTCACGTAAAGTGATTGTTGTTTGTGATTATTTTTTCTTCTCTGTTCATCTATACTTCATAGTGTGGAAATTTTTCGAAAATTTTTTCCAGAGAATTACGATAAAGTTTCTCACTTATCGGCCACCAACTCGAAGCCAAGAATTTATAATCGGTAGGGCAAAACATACGTTGTCTAGAATTCAAACAATTTCACTCTGTTATAGAGAGTTAAATATAAGACAACATCTATCAAACCCTTTTTATTTTATAATTTTATTTAAAAGTTAAATAAAAGATATATTTTTGGTATCATTAATCCAAATTACATTCGGTTGCCACAACAACGAAATGATGAAACTATCAGGGTTTGAACCCATACCCGACCCAATTCACAGATATTTTTTTAGAAGGCCATAAGTGAACCAGTAGAATTTGTCCCTTCATTTCTATTTTTTTTTTCTTTTTCATCGGAGAAAAGCCGCATCTTGCTGTTAAGCTATTGAAAACGATGTAACGAAATTAATGTCCTTCACATCACGTGCTCACAAGTCATAACAATTATAATAAAAAACTTAAGCGAGAATAAATAAGAATTAACAAAAAGAGAGCCATATGACAAAAAAGGTCATCCAACGAATGAAAGAATTACATCATTAAATATATCAACCCCATCGTGCTCCTAAAAGCTGTATACTAACATTGTTTTCCTCCACTTTTTACACAACTAAACTAAGGTCGAGCACGACGCCGTTGACGGGTCAAACAGCGCCGGAACCAGGTACCTCCTCCCGTGGGCCCCATTCGCGTTGTAGCTGGCCCCAGTGGTGGGGTCCACCAGCAGGTCCCCGGCGTAGCCTGGGTACGCCCCCTTGCCATAGATTCCGGGGCAAGCTGACGCCGCCTCTAACGGCGCTTCTTTCGGTCCCTGAAAATATCCGTTACCAAACGGGTTGGTAACGGTCCCCGCCAGCATGCTGGCCAAGTTGATCACCATGCCGTCAACACCGACGTCGTCGTTAGGGGCCACTAACGGCGTGGTCTGGGGCCCGTACATGGGCTGATGAAACGGCCACGCGCACTGACCCGGGCACTGGGTCGCCGAGTTGCCGACCCAGATGTAAACGAACCGGCCGGTTTTGGACAGGGGCGAAGACCCGTGGGTCCCGCACCGGCTCATGCAGAACCCCTCAACTGCCACGTCATCGGCGGTGAGGACCATATTTATCGCGTACCTCTTGGCTCCTATAGCTGCCAGGTTGGCGACGTGGGCGTCCGTAAGTGACTTCCCCAGCGAGTAGGACTCGTCGAGGATCTGGTGACCGAGTGTGAGCCTAGGCATCCGTGTCTTCGACTGCTCGAAGTACTTCTCGGTGGTTTTCCACCAAGAGGAAACCGAGGGTTGCTTCTGGTGACCTGTATTCTTCGGTGAAGGAGAGAGGGAGGTGACGAAGTCGGTGATGATAGTGCGTTGGGAGGCGGTGAACTTACCGTACCAGATGATGTTGACTGAGATCTGGCCTGTGAGGAGAGCCCCCTTGTGATATGTCAAGGTGAGGGGCTGCTCTTCCACGAGAGCGGTAAGCTGTCTCGATCCATTAGAGAGATGGAGCAGCAGAGAGCAAGAAAGAAAGAAACAGAGAAGAGAAAGGTTAGCGGCCATCTGTGTTTTGTGGGGGGAGGGGATAGGATATTTTCAGTGAAGAGTTTGATGAAATAATGTGAAAGAGCAAAGGGGAGTTTATATAGGAGCGAGCTGGGGGAGGTGACCGGAAACAAAGACAAGAAGTGGGTCCCAGCTGGGGCAATGCCGGAGTCCCAATAAAGGCCCGTGGTCCGGTGCACCAAACGGTCACATGACAGCTGGGTCTGAGTTCACATCCGCCAGCTTGACCTCCCCAAAATACCCTTCACTTCCATTGCCACGTCAGGCAGATACAGGGGTATTCAAGTAATGAGGAAGCATTTGAATCTAGAAGTTTCAAATTTGGAGCTTGAAGTAAATTATTTCCTCTTCTTCTACTTTTTTGTTTTTGATTTTGGGCATTTGATAATGATGTGCATCTACAATAGAGATGCGCATAGGCTCCAGCTGGAGATGGGCTCTTTATTGTTTGTAGGAGGCTTCTCATAGAAAACTCGTGAATCTGAGAGCTACGGATCAGGATGAACTCTAATTTTTAATATATAATTTTCTTGAGAAGTGAAATAATTTTTAATATATAATTTTCTTGAGAAGTGAAATTGTTACTTGGACTTTACGATGCTTCAAGTTTTAGGCGCAAAAATTTGCGAATTTGATTCACGTTTGTGAGTCACTTACATATTATAAGGAGATCAATTTCACATTAATATTTAGTTAAGATGTTAGATTTTATGGGGACAAATTTTAAATTTCTTAGACGTCTTATAATATTATAAGCGGGTGAATCTCACGTGTCAACGCGGGATTGATCCTCTTATAATATGTGTGTGTGGCTCACACACATGAATCGGATCCCAAAAACTTGCTGCTAATTGGAGGACAAGGATTAGGTGTGAGAAATTAGCTTAACGTCGGTGAACAGTTCATTCCCCTTTCACAACATTGGTTATGGCTCTCCATAATCTCATTAGGTCATGTTGAGATTTGCTTAATTAAGTTAATGATTTATTGTTAGAAGGCAGAATTAGAGATAACACACATGTGATGAGGCTTACTCTACAGTTTATACGTTGTGATTGAATACAAACCTTGATTTTAGGCGTCTCCTCTCATGTCCGCAACAAACGGTGGATTCGTCAATTCTGATCGCTTTCGAGTTAGATAGAAATGCATTAGGGTTTTGAAGCCGGACCAACTATAGCCAGAGAAAAAGTCACAGACACGAATAATCAAATTTTGATTCCATTAAGAAACTCACTCGGAATAATCAAATTCTAAAATGGAGAGTCAAATTCGTGCAATTAATTTATAGAGCGAAAACCTCTTATACTATTATATTATTAGTACTATTTTGTAGGTCCTCTACAAGTAACATTTCGGTCGGCCTTGAATACATAAGAGCTCTGTTGATATATATATATATTTTTTCGACAGACATGATCTTTCTCGGATGCTCGAAAAACGAAGCATTTGGGTGCTTCTCTTGTTTAAGTCGTGTTCTTCGTTGTCAATGCTCCTCCGGCACATAGATTGATCGTATTGCAAGTCTGTCTCCTATTATAATGTGGTGGGCTCTGGCATCTCTAATGGCTGTGTCCCCACTTCTTTATCTGCGCACTTTAGCCGGAAGCATTGCGATTTGTCGAGATATTTGGCCTCTGGGAAAAGATTATAGATATTAATACATGAATGCATTGGTTGCTACATTGCTAGCTTTTCAATTATTTACGTGAAACTTACTATAATTTGCCGATGACCAAGTAAACGAGCCACATGCAGAGCATGTGACTTTCAAACTTCGAAGACCTTCAACACAAAATTAAGAATTCAACTCTGACGGCGACAATACGCATCCATGAGCAGGCAGGACTGCTACAAATGCGAGAATTCAAATTAAGTTTAACTTAAAATATTTTAAGATTATTAATCTTGTGTGGACTGATAATGGCGTAATTGTTTCTGTGAGACCAACATATTTCACAAAAGAATCGGCGAAAAAGGATTGTGACGAGAAACTAAATTTTGGTTTTTTGGACGCTGAGAATTGATCCAGCGTGGTCGGTTAATTTGATTGAGATCTAATTTGATCCATGAAGAAAACTCCTGCAGATACGTAATTAGAAACAAAAAGAAAATGTTTGAAAGTATTTATGGCTTGAAAAGTAGCTAAACATCCTTAGACCATCTCCAACCCCTCTAAATATAGAGGAAGTCTTTCTCTCTCTTTAAATTTGAAGAGTTGAGGAAGAAATAGAGGGCTCCCTTTATATCACTATTCACAATTTAAAATCTCATCTTGTCCTTAAAGTCTCATTTAACTTTTTAAGAATACCAAATGTATTCTTTAATATAATTAAATTAATTATTAAAAATAAATATATGTTTAGATTTACTTATCTATTTTAAATAAAATTATACCGTTGAAAAATGTCTCGTTGATACTTTCAAAATACTAATATTGAATATATTTAATATTGATTTTAAATTTCTCATTATCAAATATTGAAAATACATTGAAATTGAAATGCACTGAATTTGAAAAAAATTAAATCACCATGTACTTGCTTACTGAATTTTAATATTATTATATTATATTAAAAATAAATTAATTTAAAAGTAACTCTAAAAATATTCAATATTAGCCTCATTTAAGAGGTCTCAGCAAGACGATTCTAACGGTATGATTTTTGTTAAATAATAATTTACTCTTAAATAATTTATTAACATCTCAACGAATACTTAAAAAAAGGGTTAAAATAGAGAGTTGTATTGGAGATGCACTTACAGAGTGCACGAGAACGGTACGACACCTCATGTGTGAACTCTTGTGAGAAGGGGGAATGGAACCAAGTACTCTTGTAACATGGCTAGTGAATGGGCTCAAATTAGAGCGTGCTGGCCTGAATCAATAATGTCAACAGGGATCTCGCTCATCTCATTCATTTTAACTCTTTTAGCTCTACTTGTGGACAGCACCTGGCCATGGCCAAAGCAAAATCTAGACGAGAGCATGGACCTTTGATTTCATCGATCATGCATTATCTGCCGCTTAATTATCTGGAAATTTCTTTTGACCACAAAAAGGAAACATCAAACTATATGTGGGAAATTTCATTTGACCTAACAAATATGGTGAGGTGATCCTATAACAACTAAATCAATGATCTCGGTTCTGAACAATTTGATCGCTATACGAAAATTCTTTTGATAGTGTAAAACCTTCGTTGGTGTGCATGACAGTAGTCAGATTTTGAATCAAATTGTCAAAATAATACACATCGCCATCTTATATATGATTTAATCCATAGGAAGTTGATTTATTTAAGCGTGCAAAAAAGACTAGATCTTGAAACCAGAAGACACACCTTGCAGTTATTCATGGGACAGACAACTTGATTTGTAGGAGAACAAGGTGCCATCCAAAATGAAAAAAAAAGTTCGTAGTGCTCGTGAGACATACAATTTAGAAAAGATATCCAGATACTCCGTGAACACGTCATCGACCATTTTTGTTCTAATAATATGACGTGACTCACATAAATTCTGTTGAGAGCCAACAACAATCACAAAGAGGAAAACCTAAATCTTAGATGTACGAAGAACAATACTCTCTACAGTAAATAGCACACAATCCTAGAGAAAGAGCACAAAACAAATTTAACGAGGTTCGGCCTTGTTGCCTACGTCCTCGGGGCAAGAGAAAGGAGATTTCTATTGATTTTGATGAATCAATACAAGTTTACAGCAATGGAGATCAAAAAGAGCTCTATATCTTTTTTTTTCTCTCTCACCTTAAACCGTAGAAATTCATTAGCTCCTAAATACCCTTCAAATCAGCGCTCTCCCGAAGCAGCCCGACCCGACTGTCGGTCGACCGTCGGTCGACCGACCATATGCACCGGTCGACGGGCCGGTGGACCGTGCCTAACCGAAAGTTAGGCACTTGACTCTCCTTCTGCGGTCGACCGGACCGGCCGACCGCTACTCCTGTACATGTCTGCGTGCACGACGGTCGACCATTCTGCTGCTTCTGCCGACGGTCGACCGGACCGGTCTACCGTGCGCCTGCTGTGCTGCTGTTTTTACTGCTGCTGAATTTCTGAATCTGTCGAACTTCCTCCCTCTTCCTACAAATTCTTACAAAAGCACTCTCGTCGGTGGCAGGCTCTACATTGTCCGTTAAAAGCTCAATGACAAAGAGCCCGAGCTTGATCAAAAAATCTAGACACAACGGTGAAAATGATGTTATGAAGAGGAGACAGGAGGGCCTCCCTCACTCATATGTACTAGAGAACATGGAAACCGCTTAATTACCAAATGATCCATAATTGGCACTAGTAATTTAATTAAGAGAAGAAGAAACCAACGGCTCTTGAATAATTATGAGGGGAATAGAGAAGTTATGAGACGAACATAGGATGCTCTAGTGTGACAGTGTCTGGCAGTCTGATGCAGGCACATAGATTAAATAACTGTACGCATTAATTCAGAGCAAATCAGTGACCCCCCTCTGGCACCTTCAAGGGTGAAGGGGGAATGTACCGTACTGGGGAGTAGATTAAGAAGAGCTAATTGTGCTCTGTGCCTTCGTTACAAACTAAACTCATTGTAACATCTCTAATCCCAATAAAGGTTCACTTAATCTAGCCCCTAATCAAAGAGCTTCCTAATTAACTTGTTGTGCGCGCAGACAATCACAACAACAAACCAACAGAGAATCCCTAAATCACAATCTCAGAACAATGAAATCAAAAAAACAAGAAGAACAACCCAATCGCAAACAACAGATCTAACGAGGTTCGGCCAACTTGCCTACGTCCTCGGGGCAATCCACGGAGAGAGATTTCAATTAGGAAGATGATTACAATAGCTCTGGATCTCTTAGAGTACAAGAGAGTCCGCAGCTTTTCTTTCTGTAGGCACTTAACCCAAAAATTACAATTAGAGCTTAAATACATAACTTCCCGAAACAGCAATTTTCGCCCAGATCCGACTATCGGTCGACCGGTCCGGTCGACCGACTCCCTCTCACGGTCGACCGGACCGGTCGACCGAAACAAACCGAGAGTTGGGTTTCCTGCAGACAGCTTCTCCGGTCGACCGGTCCGGTCGACCGCTCAAATCCTGTGCACATTGTGCACGTCGGTCGACCGGACCGGTCGACCGACCTCTGTCTTTTTCTGCTGCTGCTGCTTTTCCTGCCCGCTGTTCCTTCGCCTTTCGTCGTAGAATCCTTGGCAGTCTTCAACAGCACCTGGCATGACCTCATCTCCTCTACTGTACTCTCTCCTCCAACAATTCTCCACCTCGGTGAAGATTGTTAAATCTGAGCCGAACACTGACTCAATAGCGGCTGCACCAATCTGGTTGCCTACGTACCCCTTGCCCAAGGGATCAAGCCATCCGTAGTTCATCCGAATGAGCTTCATCAAGCTCCAATAATAGTACATGTATCTGCAGCAGCAAACCTGTCAGACCGAGTCATATGAACCTCTTCCCGACCATCATGGAGAGCAACGGCCTTCAACTTGAGCTTGTCGCGTTCACAAGCTTGAGATTCATGCTTCCTTTCCCACATACGTGATTTCACCCTGATTCCAATGGCTGCAAACAACTCGACATCCTCAACAATGTCGTCCATCTGTTCAGCATCCCTCTTGTTATCATGATCTCCACCCGGTGTCACTTCCGATGAAGTATCCTTTGATGCCGAACCCCCTGAAGATGATGGAGTAGCATCAACCTCCACCCGCTGCGATCTTCCCTTGGTCTTCGTCCTCTCCACCTGCTGAGAGACGATGGACTTCAACCCTGAAGTCTCTCCAAACGTGACATTCCTGCTCATCACGATCTTCTTGTCTTCGGGGTCCCACAACCTGTAGCTGTTTCCCTTGACACCCAATAGACAAACCTCTTTGCTCGCGGATTTACCTTGACATTCTTGGCACTGAAGTAGGCCGGACTTCCAAATTCCCGCAGCATACCATGATCTTGAGCAGCTTTTCCAGACCAATTATCCAATGGAGCTTTACCTCCTATCACAGTCGATCGATTCTTGAGATGGCTAGCATACTCAGTCGCCTCAGTCCAAAGCGACTTGTCCAATCCTGCATTAGACAATAACTTCCGAACCTTCTCCAGCAAGGAACGGACTATCTCTTTAGCCAACCCATCTGTACCTGTTGAGAAGTGAGTAGCAATCCCTGTGTTCTGGCCAAACTGTAGGAATCGGTCAATGTCTTTTCCAACATTACCAATATGAAGCTCCTTTATCTTCCTACCTATCTGCCTCTCCATTTTTCCTCTCCACTTCCTCAACACATCTAGGACTTCACCCCTTTGTCTCATAGGATATATCCACAACTGCCTAGATGAGCAATTAATGAAAGAGACAAAGTACCTGTGACCTCCAAGCGATGCCGTCTTAGCAGGTCCCCATACACTCACGTGAACACGATCAAGAAGACCTTCATTGTGGTGAGTATTGGTGCTGAATCTCACCGTCTTCTTGTCCAGAACGCTGTGTCCACCTTCCAACTTGCAGGTAGCAGCACCTTCCATGGATTCCTTCTTTGCAGGAGCTTGCAAAGACCTTCCATCTTCGTGTCCGACCTTTCCCTGCCAGTCCTCCGGGCCAACATCATCTGAAGAATTTGAAGTCTCCACCTGATCTGTAATCGTACTACCCTTCAAGTAGTAGAGATTGCCTCGGCGGACGCCCTTCATCACCACCATCGAGCCCTTGATCATCCTGAGATCGCCATCTCGAACAGATATCACCATGCCCGATGCTTCCAAAATTCCCACGGAGATTAGATTTCTCTTCAACTGAGGTACATACCTCACTCCTTTCAGCTCCCTTTCCATCCCATCAAACATCCTGATTCGGATTGTACCTACACCCTCCGCGCTACATGGGTGATCGTCGCCCATAACGACCGAACAACCCTCCAGCTGCTCAAAATTGGAAAACCAGCCCCGACTAGGGCACGCATGGTATGTTGTACCTGTATCCAGAATCCACTCATCTTTCCATGAGTTACCAATAATGGGAGAACTGACTGAAAACGAGAAACCTGACGAGTCTGAATCTGCTCCATCTGCCTGTGAACTGCTCCTCTGAGTATTAACCACCTTTGATAGATTTGCTTCAGCCTTCGACTCCTTCTTTTTCCCCTTGAACTTCGGACAGTCCACTTTCCAGTGCCCTATCTCTCGGCAGAAAATGCACTGATCCTTCCTCAGATCCCTATAGCCCGACCTGAACTTCGATCTTCCTCTCACCTCCTTACCCTTCCTTGATGAACCTCTGCTTCTTACTTCCAAAGCCTCCGCCACTGAGCTCGACTGAGAAGGATGCATCTCCTTCTTCCTTGTCTCATAACTCATCAGTGCAGACGACACCTCATCATACACCAAGGTCTGCCTTCCGTTGATAAACGTCATCGTGAATGTCTCATACTCCTCCGGTGGGAGTGAGTTCAGGAGAATGACCGCTTTGTCTTCCTCTTCTACCACGACATCCACATTTATCAGATCTGTAAGAAGCTTTGTGAATCGGTTGATGTGCTCATTTACTGTGCTCCCCTTCTTCATTCGAAACTGATACAGCTTACTCTTAAGCTGCAACCTAGACTCCACGCTCTTAGTCAGGTATTTCTTAGTAAGGGTGTCCCACAGCTTCTTTGCCGACGTCTCATGTTGTGCAAGATATTTGATGTCTTGCGACAAGCATGAACGTATCAAGCCACATGCCGATCTGTTCATCTTCGCCCATTCTTCCTCAGTAGTAGTGGTCTTCTTCCTCTCTAATAGGAGCGTGTCCTCGAGGTTCTGTGCATTCAATGCATCCATGACCTCACACCTCCACATCCCGAAATTATTAGTTCCATTGAACTTGACAACTTCGATCCTTAAGTGATTCATTGTTTTAACGGAAGTAGTTTCTTCTGCCATTGAGGTCTTCTTTTGATTCTCTATTTATGCGGAAGAATAATCCAATTGAAAATAGATCTTTACTCAGATAAAAATGAGATTTTTTTTTTTTACCTGCCTCTTGAAACCCTAGATCGAGTTTCTCACCAGATCTACTCCAATCACTGATTCAACAAACCCTCCTTGTGTCCTCCTGAGATCGACACACGATCTCCTTGAACACCAATACCTCTGACCTGAGATCGACACACGATCTCCACCTGATCAGATCTGGAGCCCTTCGAATCCTCAGAATCCCAAGCGTAGCCTGAAGCTCTGATACCACTTGTTGTGCGCGCAGACAATCACAACAACAAACCAACAGAGAATCCCTAGATCTCAATCTCAGAACAATGAAAAAAAAAAACAAGAAGAACAACCCAATCGCAAACAACAGATCTAACGAGGTTCGGCCAACTTGCCTACGTCCTCGGGGCAATCCACGGAGAGAGATTTCAATTAGGAAGATGATTACAATAGCTCTGGATCTCTTAGAGTACAAGAGAGTCCGCAGCTTTTCTTTCTGTAGGCACTTAACCCTAAAAATTACAATTAGAGCTTAAATACATAACTTCCCGAAACAGCAATTTTCGCCCAGATCCGACTATCGGTCGACCGGTCCGGTCGACCGACTCCCTCTCACGGTCGACCGGACCGGTCGACCGAAACAAACCGAGAGTTGGGTTTCCTGCAGACAGCTTCTCCGGTCGACCGGTCCGGTCGACCGCTCAAATCCTGTGCACATTGTGCACGTCGGTCGACCGGACCGGTCGACCGACCTCTGTCTTTTTCTGCTGCTGCTGCTTTTCCTGCCCGCTGTTCCTTCGCCTTTCGTCGTAGAATCCTTGGCAGTCTTCAACAGCACCTGGCATGACCTCATCTCCTCTACTGTACTCTCTCCTCCAACATAACTAATTTTAAAATGTATTGAGTCCAACAGTACAGGAAATTTAAAAATTCCAAAATTTCTTGCAGCATCGAAAGAAGGAATCCACGCTCCCTTACAGCTGGGCGTGTACGCGTTGGGAGTCTTGTGACTCAGTTCCAGTTGTCTTAAGTCATCACCTCTGGTTACAACCTTTGTTGACCTCACAACTAATGCATGAGAGATGGGTGAGCCCTTAGCTAATATTGTTGGCGATCTCAATTTCCTGTCACCTTCTGAAAAAAATATTATTATTATTATATTATTCAGCTCGTAGCAATCTCACCGCTATATAAACCCCGCGCTCTCTCCTCTACCATCACAAATCACAGTCTGTTCTTGAGCTATGGCTTCTTCTTCTTCTTCTGCTGCTGCTAGTCTGCTGCTTTTGTGCTTCACTCTCTCTTGCTTTCATCTCCAACTCTCTCATGGGGCGAGACATCTTGCTTCCCTAATGGAAGAAGAGCAACCCCTCACTATGACGTACCACAAGGGGGCTCTACTCACCGGCCCAGTCTCCCTCAACCTCATCTGGTACGGTAAGTTCACCGCCTCTCAACGTGCCATTGTAACCGACTTCGTCAGCTCCCTCTCTCCTTCATCCAGCAATGCCGGTGACCAGAAGCAACCCTCAGTCTCTGCCTGGTGGAAGTCCACCGAGAAGTACTTTGCGCAGTCGAAGACCCGGATGCCTAGGCTCACCCTCGGTGCCCAGATTCTCGATGAGTCCTCCTCGCTGGGGAAGTCACTTACGTACGCCCAAATTGCCGAGCTGGCAGCTAAAGGGCCCCGGAGGTACGCGATCAATGTGCTCCTAACCTCCGATGACGTGGTTGTCGAGGGGTTCTGCATTAGCCGGTGCGGTACCCACGGGTCATCTCCCCGGTCCGAATCGGGCCGGTTCACTTACGTCTGGGTCGGCAACTCGGCGACCCAGTGCCCGGGTCAGTGCGCGTGGCCCTTCCACCAGCCCATCTACGGGCCCCAGACCTCGCCGTTGGTCGAACCTAACGGCGACGTCGGAGTTGACGGCATGGTGATCAACTTGGCGAGCATGCTTGCGGGCACGGTTACCAACCCGTTTGGTAACGGATACTTTCAGGGGCCGAAGGAAGCGCCGTTAGAAGCGGCGTCAGCGTGCCATGGCGTCTACGGCAAGGGAGCGTACCCGGGTATGCTGGGGACTTACTGGTGGACCCCGCAACTGGGGCCAGCTACAATGCGAACGGGGCCCACGGGAGAAAGTATTTGTTGCCGGCTATGTTTGACCCGTCAACGGCCTCATGCTCCCCCTTGGTTTAGAAATAAATGGAAATCATTAACATTATTCGAGGGTCATTAATGTAAAGCTCAGGACCGAGAGATAGATACTTTATTATGTTGTTGTAATTCTTTTATTTATTGAAATTTTTGTGCACTATGTAGTTCTATTTTGTTAGTTTAATTATATAAGCTATATAATCTTTCTTATTAGAACGATGTACAATGTACATAAGGTCGAGTCTAACGACAATTTTTTATATTTGTAACTGTTACATGCGCTGAACAAATAGTCTCACATCGGTTAGACATGAGGGCACAACAACATGAACTGTAACTCGTTGTAAAAGAATTCAATTTCTTCACTCGTAATGTTTTAATGCATGGTTGCGTCCCAAGTCCTATATTTGTATACTTAGCCGGAAGAATTGCGATTTACCGAGAAATTTGACCGTTAAGGGAAGAATAGATTAATGCATGAATGTACAAGATATTACATTGCCTTTCAATTATTGTACACTGAGGCATATTATGTTTTCGCACATCGGGTCTGTTTGGTTGTCGTAATTGACCGTAATTCGTAAATTGTAATTGGTAAAGTCTTTTACATTTGTAAATGAATTACATGCATGTAAGCTTTATAGTGTTTGGGCTGGTAATATAAAGTTGTAAGTGAAAAAGTGTATTGTTCTTTACGGTGTTTGGTTGTCATAATGTGTAAGTCGTAAGCGAAAAAGTTGATCACAAAATTAACTATTTGGTGATTTAAAAGTTTTAATATTGCAAATAAATATTAAAAATGTTAAGTATTAAAATTTTTTAATATTAACATAAAAAATAATACAAATTTGCATTACCACAAATTAACTGTAACTGGGCTATAAGCGAGTGGTAATTGGGTTGCAAGTGAGGGGTAATTGGGTTGTGTAAGTCTTTTACGAATTACGATCCAAACAAACGCTGTAGTTGTAACTGAGTTGTAAGTCATTTACGAATTACGGACTTTTACGCGAAACAAACGGCCATAAATGAGAGAATGCAAAGTGTCATGTGACACATCAATAGTATTATTTGAGCTGTCCATTCCCCCCATATCACGTCATAGATTAAATTTGTGCAAAAAAATCATGCAGGCATCTCCAAAATTAATAGTTTGGGTTAAAACTTTTATGTCTGTTGTTGTTTATGAAAATGATTCAAGGAGAGTTTAAAAATTAATCCTTATTTTAAAAAACTAATATTAGAAAATAAATTAACCGTCCCTAATCATAGGAAAGTCGACATGAGAGCTATTACAACTATTTGAACTATATCTAACCTTCTTCATCACTAATTATAAAAGGCTTAAAAATCAAAAATTAACAATAATTATTAATCTTAAAGATTATTAAGATAGCCGCACATAGTTTTTGAGTATTAATCATATTAAGTCATGAAATAATTTTATTTTGTGATTCTTCCGTACAATGTTACATAGATTGTCAATCCTACATTCGAAAATAGATGTATGATTTTTTCCGGACAATCTGATGAGTACAAAATAGTGAGTTCACTGGGTGCTGAAGAGCTGAGGAATTCCCAGTTCAAAGTCGGACAGCCTGCTGGTTCTTTGATCTTGATGAGACTTGAGGCCATCACTAAGGGCCTGATTGTTTTGATGAAAGTGAGAGGAAAAAATGTAAGTGAGAAATGAGAATGAGAAATGCGAAAGTAAATGAAAAATTGAGATTTGTGCAATTCTCATTTTCAATGTTTGATTGTAATGTGAAAGTATAAGTGGAAAAGTATATTGTGTTTTCTAGTGTTTGGTTAGTAATGTGAAAATGAAAGTGAGAAAGTTGACCACAAAATAATATTAAATCAAATGTTAATTCTGAAATAACGTTTTTTGAACTGTAATTAGACTGCAAGTAAAATTTACATGACATAAAAATTTAATGAATTAAGATACAACTTATTACAAGTGAGATTTACATGACCATAAAATTAGTTGTAAGTTAAGTGTAACACACTAAATATGGAAAAATAGTATTGTAAAAAGGATGTGTGAAAGGAAAAAGAGAAGGAAAAAAAAAAAAAAAGTTTTCCTGTTTCTCATTTCCAATTCAAAATAAACAAAGAAAGTGTGAAATTCCCCCCCTTCCCACTTCCCTCCCACTTCCTTGAAGGGCCTGTTTGGTTAAGGGTGGAAGTGAGGAAGTGAGGAATTGAGGAAGTAGTAATAATTCCCTTTGGAACTTGGGAATTGGTTAGTAAGTTTTCCGGTGTTTGGATGTTGTTGGGAAGTGTGATTTGAAAAATATTTTGTCTTTTCCGGTGTTTGGATGGTAATGTGAAAGTGAAAGTGAAAAAGTTGACCACAAAGTTAACCGTAAAATAATATTAAAATAAAAATTAATTAAGAAAAATAAAAATAGGGTATAATTAGAATGCAAGTGAGAGTTACATAGTCAAAAAATTAACTGTTTTGTGCTATAATTTATTATAAATGTGATTTACACGATCACAAAATTAACTGTAGCACTCTGGAAGTGAGGAAATGGTTGTGTAAAAGAGAAAAGATAAAAGGAAAAGAGGTTTTCTTATTTTTCTTTTCCGGTGTTTGGATAGATAGGGAAGTGAGCAATTATACTTCCCTATTTCCTTACTTCCGCCCACTTCCTTGCAACCAAACAGCCCCGAATTCAAACACGCCCTAAAACTAATTTTCATTCTCCGAGACTCCAAGTATTGTAAGCCTCTGTTCTAAAACTGATGTGCAAGATATTTCTTCTTAATTTTTTGCTAAGCCAAGCATTTCTTCTTAATTCTCAGCAAAACAGTTTTTGCTACACCAAAGAGGTAATAAAATCTCATATGAATTGCATCGTGACACAAGGAGAAAAAGGAAAAAGAAAAAGGAAAATAAAAACCAGGGCCGGCCAAAGGCTCTCGGACAGGGATTTGGAATTTAAATTGGACCAAACAACCATGAAAAATATAAAATTCACTCATTATTTAAAAAAAAAAAAACTACCTCGTATCTTTAAAAATGTAATAAATTACCATGAACTCTCTTTATATTTTTTATAAAACTACCCTGGGTCAATTCAACATCAAAAGGATGACCATGCGAATATCACATGACATTTTTAGAATTTAAGTGCGTTTAATCTCTGTGACATTCTGGTAATCGTTTTATTAACGTTGGGCCGATGAAATGATAATTTATTACATATTTTCAATCAGTATAAATTATTTGTGATTGCTCTAGTAAGCCCATATTGGACCCCGTGAAGCCCAACAGGTTTGAGCTTGGGCCCTGGTAGGATCGTGGGTCTAGTTGGATTTGGATATTGACACGTGCACCGCACCCGAAACACAAAGACGAGATTGATTTGATTTTGGGTGTTCGCATTCAAGCCGCCCCAGTTGCGGCCTCAACTCCTCTTCCTCTGGCTCGCCATGAAAACAACAAATACTACAGCGGCCGTCGCCGCCTCGACCCATGACATCATCGCTTACGTTCACTCTCTGACCCTCGAGTTCTTTTTTTTATTTTTTTTTTATGTTTTTGATGGAGTCAATATTGAGTTCTTCTTCTTCAATGCTCACCTCCAACTCCCCATTTCTCAGTCCGATGCGAGATGGGTTGGAGAGGGATTCTTGGGTTCGACTACGGCATTGTCCAGGGGCCCCTCGGGCCCGACATCTCCGGCCCTGAGCTCGTCGCGGCCGTCGCCAATGCCGGTGCCATCGGAATCCTCAGAGCCCCCGATTGGGTATTTGTACATCTTCTTCTTTCTTTCAGCAAATGTTCTCATTTTTTCTTGTTCTTAGGTTTGATTGAAGGAGACCCAATTTGCATTCTTTTTTTAATCGAATAAGTTGACATTTCAGTAAACTTATAACTTTGAAGTTGTTTGATCGAATATTTAAGAAGAAGAAGTTTCTATTTTCTTATTGAATGGTTTATTAGTTCATTATAGTTGCCTTTTTGCGGGTGTGATTGATGGATGATTATGTTTGTTGGCTTCTGATTCTGATGCTTGTTTATGAACTTTGATAGTTTTTTATTTGACGCAGTATCTTGAATCTTTAGAAGAAGATTTAGGTGTCTAAGTGAATTCCCCTTTTCTGGTCATTTAATGTTCAATTAAAGAGACCCATTTCCATATTTCATCAAATTATCCACCTTTGTTCTATATATATATTTTTTCCTTTTTGGTTGCAATTGATGTTTTTTACAATTAGGTTCTTCATAATGGGATAATTTAGTGTCAACTTCTAATTGCCATTCCATATTAAGATCTAAGTGCAATTTTAGACTAAATTTTACATGCAAATAAGTCCACCTAATCTTAATGAGCCATGAGCTAATTTCTTTCACCCTCCTTTCACATGCACGATCAGTATATAAAAGGACAGTAAAATAAGAGAAGTAAAGGACTAATAATTACTTCATGCAGAAACACTGCAAAGGCAAGATGTCAGGGGCTTGGCTATGTAGAACTCCTCAGCCTCTTGAACCTCTGCAACACTATATGGCGTTCTGGACACCATGAAGACATGGCAATATCTACAAGCTACAACATAATAAAGAAGTATTATTGACATGGTTAATGATGAAATGAAGTTGCAAAATTATCAAAATTCTAGTTACACAAGTGATAATAGTGATACATGGTTAACGGGAAGTATATTCATTATGATATGCATTTGCTTGAAAGCATATTCATGATTGTACATAGATACCTGAAATCTTATTGTTGATCACATGCAAGTTCACCCCCCTGCCTACTCATGTGGAGGTGCAAACACTGTAGGATCTTCATCCTCATTAGAGTCTATATCCAAATGCACAAAAAAAGGTAAGTCATAGGTGCACGGATGTGCAGAATCTTAAAACACTTGAGAGTACTCAGTGAACTTGACAATAAAATTATGTATGCATGTATGTACCAGGAATCCAGATCACTTTTGTTACCAGAAAAGAGTTTATAAATAAGGAGGGATGCATCGTTTTAAATACAGTAATCAAACTAACAAGTAGACATATCCGTGCACATGTATACCACAATACAAAAAATCTTTCACAATTCTATAAAATTTGTCCGGCTTTCCAAATAAACGTATTACCTTCCTACTAAGCATCCAAAGAAGCCTATCCCTCGCATACCAAGTTTTTGGAGCATAGTCTATGTACCCATTTTCGTTCTGACTTCCGGTGACCAAAGAGATTTGCATTCTTGGTAACCTTGCACGATTATATCATGTCTAGTCTTAATTATGCACCTCTAAGTGTCAAGCATATTGGAATACTTGTCATTCTCTCGGCAAAGTTGCATGAGAAGCAACAGGCCATGAGAATGTGATATTGGGTCTTAAAAGTGTAAAGTACAGTATGCTTATATTAACTTGGCATTTTACAATCCAGAAGGACATTTTGACACAAATTTTCAATTGGGCATGCCGCTTTTATTCTTGTCTGTTTGGCACAGTGTTAACTCTGCGTAGTTGTGCATAAAAACTCACCTAAGTGAATTAGCTCTACTATGATAACCTGCAACTAAATTTGCTTATTGAGAGTACACGTTGATTTTTTCTTGTATTAAACTGATGTGAAACGCGTATGCGTGTATGAAAATCAACAACAAAACACTCAATCACGCTTCGCCAACATGAAATGATCGTTGGTAGGAAAAAATTAAAACTAATAAAGTGGATAGGTGTTACAAAATAACATGCGCAGACAAATTCAATTCAACCATAAATTAACTAAAGATAATATATTATGCGGCAAAAGTTTTTTACGATCAATATTAAAATCACTGAATTATAGATAAGCAAATACACACAATCTCACGTTTGTGGACAACAGTTAAATCGATAAAATATTAGAGATTAAATATCAAACTCGAAATAATCAATATGAGTTAGAAATGTATCTATTGAGGATCATGTTAACCTCAATATCCTATGATGACCTTAGATGTGTAGTACTCTTCTTCACGAACTCAGCTTCAAATCGTGTGAGATTTGGACTCCGGATAAGAGAGATACTGCTTGAAAATCAGCTTACTTACTTATTGGATCTGTTATGCTTAACGGGTTTACTGTTCAACACTGTAGCATGTCCATCGGGACGCTCACGGGTTGGATCTGGTATTGTAGCAAGAGGATCTTGTAACTGTAGCAAATGGGTATGTGACTTGAACTCGATTGCTTTTTTCTTTCCTTTGCAAATTTGGGTCGGATTTGAATTGGATTATGAACCGACTCAAACTCTTCCAATCGATTGCTGGAGCACTGTAGCATGTTGAAACAATGGGAGATCGAAGCTTCGGTTGACGGCAGCGATGAGGTTGGGTGGTGTTCGTCGGCGAACTTCGGAGGTCGAAAGACGAAGAGGAGATAGCGGCGGACGACACAGGAGGAGAAGGCGTCGTGGGTGAGGTTGGTCGGCGGGTGATGTGCTGAAGGGAGGAGGGTGAGGGCTTCGATGTCGTCTGGATGGCACATGCAAAATTGTAAAGATAATGGGTGCTTTATGTCGGTTGTTCAATTGGGATGGGTTCATTTGGGGGCTGTTTGGTTGCAAGGAAGTGGGCGGAAGTAAGGAAATAGGGAAGTATAATTGCTCACTTCCCTATCTATCCAAACACCGGAAAAGGAAAATAAGAAAACCTCTTTTCCTTTTATCTTTTCTCTTTTACACAACCATTTCCTCACTTTCAGAGTGCTACAGTTAATTTTGTGGTCATGTAAATATCATTTATAATAAATTGTAGCACAAAACAGTTAATTTTTGGACCATGTAAATCTCACTTGCATTCTAATTACAGTCTATTTTTTATTTTTCTTAATTATTTTTATTTTAATATTATTTTACAGTCAACTTTGTGGTCAACTTTTCCACTTCCACTTTCACATTACCATCCAAACACCAGAAAAGACAAAATATTTTTCAAACCACACTTCCCAACAACATCCAAACATCGGAAAACTTACTAACCAATTCCCAAGTTCCAAAGGAATTATTACTACTTCCTCAATTCCTCACTTCCTCACTTCCACCCTTAACCAAACAGGCCCTTGATTGCAGAGGAAAGAAGAAGAAAAGGATAGGGAAAATAATTGAGTGGGGGCCACAAAGAGAAAAGGAAAGAAGAGAGAGAGAGAGAGTGTAGGTCACGTGGAGGTTGATGAAGGATGGGGTTTTATTTATTTATTTTTGTCACGTGGGGAAGGCAGGTGGGAAAGACAAAAAGAAAAGAGTTTTCTTTTCTTGGAAGAAGAGAGAGAAATAGAACTAGGGTTGAAGAGAGATTTTAGAATTGGTATTATATTTTGGAAGAGGAGAAAGAGATGGGCCAGAGATAGGTTAGTTAGGGTTTCACTACTAATTTAGGGCACAAATAGAGAGATTTGTGAGAGATTACAACTAACACAAATTTGAGAAAATTTCTTCATAATTCATTCATTATATTTTTATTGTTTGATACAAGATGCCTTTATATAAGCTTTTACAAAATTAAATAAAATTCAAACTAAAATTCCTAATTAAAATAGAATTACAATTTCAAAATAAAAAACTAAACTCCTAATTAAAATACAACTCCAAACTAAAGAGACTCAAAATAAAAAAAAACACTAAAATTACATAAAGTTCTATTACTACTGGGAAACTGGAATAAGACGTCTTTTCCATCGGTGGTACACGTGGCTTGATGTCCGCATCATAAACTGAAGTTAATTCTAAGAAACAAAAATTCATGACGATATATAGGCGATAATATAAATCAGAAACTAGGTACCTACTATCTAGACTATGTCAAGCCTCAGTCTTCAGTTGTCTACTAGAAAACTTTCATTTCCACTACTGACCTTTTGTCCAATTGTTGAATGCATGAGGGAAATGTCAACACCTGTAGTTTCCGATACATTTTGGGTGATGATTTCCTTGTGGTTGTGGTAGCGTGGAAGTGTTGAACTTTTTACTTCTTAAGGGTACCTATGACATGAGTACCATCAACTGTACCAAGGGCATTCTATCAAAATTACACAGATATTACACAACTGTTATTATAGGTTATTTATGGACTTAGAATGGCAATGGTTTGTGATAGAATCTGAATAATGGTATACTTTCGTGTTATCACAAATTCAGGGATCGCAAGTTGTTTCCATCCGTGTAAGGTGATGTAATCCCTGTCTAAAGTCAAGAATTTCATTAAGACATTGAGATGTAGCTGATTGTCTCAGTGTTGGAAGTTTCCACAAGGGTGCTATTTGGTATGCAGGCTCATTGAATATAGCGAGATAGCATTCTGTTCAATGCATCCGGACATTTAGCTTGACTATGACCCGTCTTGTACAATTGTAACATGCCTGAGGGAAATGTCAGCAACTGTAGTTTCCATTAAAAGAACCATTGTTTGACAAAAGCTACAGATCAAAGTGGAATATCCTCGTCAATCTCACTATCATGATGCGTAGTTGATCCAAAGTTGTGGTAGCGACCACTGACCAGTCCTATGTACTTCTTGGCCACCAATGTCTACCTTTGTTTTCCCTCCTACTTATGCTAAGTGTACATGCCATTTTCATTTTCAGCCTTTTAATTCTAAACTGTTTAGTTTCTGATGCTTGTCTCCCCCTTTCTACCTTGGAAATTGTTCCTTTTCTAGTTTCATCAACAAATACAGTTATAATGTGTGGACAACATACACAATCCCTGAACTTGAATATGCCTAGCATGTCCATCCATAATTAATGCAAAGAAATAAAGATTTAATGTGGATTCTTGGTGTAAACCTATGTGATAGGGAATGATTTTTTATGCTAGTTGCTACTTTATCTTCATCCATACAGTCTGTGTATATCTTTTGTTCTTATTGAATATATCGTCCTTTGACAAATCACTTCTCATTTGAGGTCATGAATAAAGGACCGGAAAATTGATTAGGGATAGTCCCACCTCAAATGTTCAAAATAACTTTTAGAATCCCGATTGTTCCATGTAGACTAGGACTCATCATGTTTGCAGGATTTCAGAAAGGGGAAGGAACTTGATGGGGACATCACCAGTTGCCAGTTGTTTTTTCATGTCTTAGTTTATTTTCAGTTGTCTTTTTTTTTTTATGTAGGTGTTTAGTACCACATCGGTTATCCCCTCTAGAAGTGCTCTTTTGTAAAGCTTATAAATATGCATCATACTTATTTTATTATTAGACAATGAATGAATTAAAATTTTCAGTTAAATTTTCTGAGCTTTTGAGTTCTTGAGATTGGGTGTGAAGCTCATAAGGGGTTTAAAACCTTTGGTGTAAGGGGTGTGAAACCCAAATCCATCCGGTTCTTTTCTGAAACTCTAATTTCTGTTTCTCTTCTTTTTAAAACCCTGGTTCCCAAATTGTAGTTTGAAGGTGATCGCTATCCACCCGTTTTACATGAGTTTGGTATCTGAGTTTTGGTTCCAATTTCCTTGAAAAAATTCTCTTCTTCTAGAACCCTTGTTTTAGATCTGAAACCCTAGATCTAGAACAAACCCCTAGATTCATTCCAAAAAAAACACTGTAGCAAAATTCTCAAAAAGATCCTTTCAAAAATAAAAAAAATCCCAATATACACTATTCGTTCATCTCCCTCGCCACATATCTTCTCCAAAATTCAACAAAAAAATCTCAAAAAATTTTCGTAAGTTTCCTGTTCATTTTCTCCCTCTTCTCTTATCCTCTCCCTCCAAATCCAACCATCACGACCACCACCATCTCCACCATCAACATCCTTAAAACCCATACCATCATCTTCACCATCAACTTCCCCTTCTCC
The DNA here is from genome assembly GCA_038442645.1 of Agave tequilana. Lineage (NCBI taxonomy): Eukaryota > Viridiplantae > Streptophyta > Magnoliopsida > Asparagales > Asparagaceae > Agave > Agave tequilana. Next base: position 51,355 of record JAVJIF010008756.1, read on the forward strand.
TTCTTCCTCTGCATCAAGCCCTAGAAAGCCTGCCACCACCCCGGGCTAGCCTTTTCCACCGCCACCTCCCACCTGCGGCCAGACCCCCAACGTCACCTCTGTCACCACTATATTCACCAACATCTCCACCGCGCCATCACCATTGACGACAACATCACCATCTCCACACACTCCGTTACCGTCTCTGCCACCAAATCATCATCTCCACCACCTATCGCCCCGCTTTCATCCTCAGCAGCCGCAGACAGCCCCGCCGCAGATTCTTCCACCTTGCGCTGCCACTTTCAGTCTAAAGAACTCATCGCGTCTTCAATCTCTCACCCAGAACCTCCTCCCCGCCGTCGCGACGCTGCCGCTACGCCGTCGGTGGCGCTTCATCATCATCATCCACATCTCGCAGCGCTCCGCCGCCAACTGAAAGGGGCTTGAAGCCCTAGATCTCGAAGCCTCGAGCAAGAGAGGGAGAGAAGTGAGTGGGTTTCATTGGATTTATAAGGTTTATTGGGTTTGATTTTAAACTCGACCCGAATTCAATTAAATTGGATTACGGGTTGAGTGGTCAAACTTGCTACCCGACCCGTTGCAACCCAGACCCGACCCGTTCGTACTCATTCTCGAGCCAACTCAGTAAGTCAACTCGGCGAGTCAACTTACTAAGTTGACTGGGCCAACTCAGCTCATATCCAGTTCAACTCAGTTACGACAACCTACACAGTCTCAGTCTAGAGCTCGTTTCTCGGTCGTTCATAGTTAATTTCAAGTTCTGTTCGAAACGTTGGGTCCGAGACTGATTGGGTCCGAGACTGAGCCCCAGAGTCACCACAAAGACTTCGTAGCACTTGAGCGACAGATCCGATTTCAGCGAGCCTATATTTGGTGCCGTTATTATCCCTGCAGTAGAAAATCAACGTTTCAGGTCACATTTTCAGTCTGATTTGAGTCTAATTTAAGCCACAGAGATTCTTGGGTAACCTCTGATTTTTATGCACTAAATCAACTTGAAGATTTTTCAGATATTTCTTCTTGACACCTGCGCAGAAGTACCACTGTATCCAAATGAAGCTAGCTGGAGAATTTTATTGGTGGTGGGAAGACAGTTATATTGACTATCGAGATTAGCTTATCTTACAAGAGATTCTTCGTGTTCGGTATGCTTAACACCTCGAGGGGCCATAATTAGCGATCTGATCGCTAAATATAAGGAGATTCTCGCTGACATGGTGAAGATGTTAGAAAAAAAGTTGTAGAGGTTGTTGAAAATCTAGAACCAGAGGAAGAAGTTATTGATAAGTCAGACCCATAAGTTGTTGCTGAGTTGGTGTCACTGCAAGAAGAGATTTCCTCACGGTCCATGAAAGTTATAGAGCTGTCTATTGAGAGCCTTTTAGATCTTCTAGCAGAGCCTTGTATAGATCTAGTACCAATTGTGGCAGCTATAAGGACCTTATTTTTCTTGAGATCGCCTGATGTGTACGAGCCTTGCAGATCCTTATCCAGGAGTCAGTTTCGCAAGAGATCGGTATATTAGTATATGAGTTAGATTTTAGTGGAGCTGAGTTGACCTGTTACTCTGCATGTATCTTGCTCGAGCTCCCATCGATGGCCATTTATTTGTCACGGAAACCAGTTCCATCTCCACTTGGCACAGAAGTCAGTTTCACCTCCATCACCTTGGCGTCAATGTGATGTACTAGTGTTGTCACGACTACCACCTTGGCCCAATTGAGATGCGTTGTGAGGGAAACCCTTACTCGACAGAGGCGAGTTTTTCTCACCCCAAGGGAATTGATAGAGACATTACCAGTTGTCAGTTATTTTTTTATACCTTAGTTTATTTTTGAGTTGTCTTCTTTTATATGGGTATTTAGTACCACATCGATTATCCCCTAAAAATGCTCTTTTGTAAAGTCATAAATAGACATCAAACTTATTTTATTATTAGACAATGAATGAATTAATATTTTCAGTTAAAATTTTTTAAGCTCTTGAGATTGAGGTGTGAAGCCTGTGGCGTAAGGGGTGTGAAGCCCGTGGTGCAAAAGATGCGAGCCTAAATCTACCCGGTTCTTTTCTGAAACTCTAATTTCTCTTTCTCTTTCTTCTTTTTAAAAACCTTAGTTCCCAAATTGTAGTTTGAAGGTGATTGTGATCCGCCCGTTTTACATCAGAACTTCGAGATATTAATTTCTCTCCATATGATTTCTTACTCTTTCATTCAAAAATCTCTATATTAGTTTTTAGTTTCATAATTGAGACCTGTCAATGCCCTTTGTACTCGATTCTTTCTAGATCTAATTGAGAATGACACCTGGAACCACAATGAAACTTAGAAGATAATAGTAAAGAAATTAAAACAGTAAAGTGAATACGGTATACTTTTCAAGGATAAAAACATATGAAAGTTAATGGGTTTGTTTTGAAGTATGAATATTGTAATATCCCTAATCTAAACTACTGTATTTTTATTTTCTTTAAGTATTTATTTTGATTTACTGAGTATTTTTATTTAATCAAGTTAATTTATTATTTTTTCTGAGATTATTATTATTAAGTATGGAGATTATTTTTGGGGCAGTAAATGGTAATTCGATATTTTACATTTACCATTATTATCATTGATTGATATTTAATTATTATTTCCAATATTTCATTAAGGTCACTATTCTTTATTAATATTTTTATTCCATTATGATTATTATTTATTGTTAATATATTATTATTCTATTGTGAGCATTCAGTGATTATTATTTGTGATTACTATTATTTTATCTATTTAGTTTGATATTAGCATTTGGTACTAATATTATTCATTCAGGTTGTGTTTCCTTGTTAGCCTCTCACCCCACTTACCATTTACCCATTGGTGATCCCATACCCAATTGCCCGTTTGGATTCCGTAACAGATTAGACCCGTTCCTAATCCTACCCATTAGCATATCCACTTATCTATTGGATCTCAACCCATTTGGATCAAACCCAACACTCATTACCTAGCCGGATCCTAACCCGTTGCCTAGACCGCTATCCGCAAACCCAATAACCAGAAAACCCTGTCACGCCCCGCTTCCCAAAATACGCTGGAGCGGTGACGCGACACGAGTCGGCGACGCACATACGCAAGGAAAATACCTCACGTATACGCGCTAAGCCTAAAGTAACCTGAATAAGGTATAAATCTAAATCATAATAATCAAGGATCACTACAATGATACATATAATGACAATCACAATGACAACAGATGAATAATGACAAGAAGATGGCAGCTGAAAGCGATAAAGGTAGAACCAGGAAAAGACAAAAATATAAAAGAGATGAGGATACCAGAAATAGAGAGGGACTCAAGCTCCTCGCATTATGGACGGTCTCATCGAACACCTGCACAATAGAAACAAACCGTCCAATATCTGGACGTGCAAATCCAGGGTCGTCAGAACGCGACCTGGTGAGTGTGTGTAAAGGGAAAAGCTCGTGCAGAGAAACAGTGTGCATAGATAATAATAAGAACAACTGCAGATATAAGAGACTACAATAATATGATAAATGACTGAACTGCAATATATATGATGACAACTCGAATAAAGATAGAAGACAACTGTCACAATGGTAACAAGCAACTGATGTCAAAATATGTACCTATCACATGTCACTAAGCTGGTATCCAAGTCTGGTCATAAATCTGGTCCTGGTTACAATCATGGGTCTATCATAATGATATAAATAGATATACAATCAGGTGATTACGGTCAGTCACAAAGCATCAACAGTTTATTATTAATTATGTCAGCGAACACCAATTGTCACATATAATAGACGCATCCCATACTACGCCTATCACACATGCCAATCGATGCCCTTAAATTATTGAAATTGATCGGTTGGAGACATTGTCCATGCTTTAGGTGGGTCCCGTGCATACCCGGGATCACGGCCCAGACTCCTGGCACTGAATCAGGACCTACCGCAAGGTAGTCAGGAACATGTAAACAGGAACAGGTACATGTATAACATGTATAACAGGAAACATGACGGGGTGCCAGTCACCCCACGGGAACCCTGCAGTGGAACCCTCTTTCGGCTGCGCAACCTAAATCCTAGGTCCACCCAAAATACGGACGCTGTCTCCTCCATCAATCTCCCAAATCCCAGTGTAAGTTGTTTGTTATCATGTTATTAGTTTATCAAGATTATTTAGTATACATGTTACTTAAATCTCTGGGATGACTCAGTGGTGGTCACGGTAACAATATCAACATGTGAAAGTCAGGGTACCGGTATAACAGGAGTATAAAATATCAAGGAACAGGATACCGGTATAACAGGAATATGTAACAAGTATAACATGCGGGTGTTGTTACCGTGTAATAATATTTTCCCAGCAATTTAGTAACATGGACAAGATAGTTATCAGGTAAATACCAAGTATAATCAGTCAGGTTCCACAGATAAATCATGATTATTCAAGATGAGTAATGATCTACTATCATGGATAGAATAATCCAGGCAAATTATGAAATCAACTAATATTCTCAAAGTCATTGATACATCCAGCTCTCAATAACTGAAATACTACATATGTTCTGAGACATCTATTCAGATCTCCACACTCCAGTCTGATCAAGTCATCACAAACTCTTACCTCTATCGAGGTCAAACATAAGGTCCCAAAGTCAAGTAATATATATATATATATATATATATATATATATATATATATATATATATATATATATAAGATCTATCAGGTCAGATCAATTTAATCAATACCTATTCTTCAAAACCAGATCCATCCAACTATAGCCACGATCATACCTAAGGGTAAAGTCCTCAATCCATAAGAAATCTAGATCATCTTTATATCTAGCATCCAACATTGATAAGGTCATAAGTACTCAATCAAATCACCAAGGTAAATCCAAAAGTCTTTATTTCATCAATCCAAAACCAAGATCATAATTAAGGAGTGGAAAATCCTCAAGCTACATGAAATCTAGAAAGTCTTGGTATCTTCCAAACCTCGATATCAATAAACATCATTACTCAGATAATCATCAGTGAATAGATCCAAATCAAATACTTGTAACTAATAATCCAAAATCAGTATTATGTGATAGATCAAAAATCAAGTTAAGATATTCTATCATATGATCAGAATCTGACTTTTATTGATCTCATCTAAATATAAATCAAGATCCTATGTAAATCTCAAGTTGAACTCTAGGTCCATATATAAATCTAAGTATCAAGATAAATCAATATAAAATATCTTATTTAATCCATCCTCATTGTCCAAATGAATTCCCGTTTAAAATATCATCTGATAAATGTCTAATAATACCTCAACTAAATCAACAAATATGAAGTAGGCCAAATCTCAAGATTAATCATGTCACACTCTAAGGTGTACGACAACTAGCCTATAATCAAAAGTAAATAATCCTCAAATACATGAATATCAAATCTTTCAAATATAAACTATATCAACCTCAAGATCAAGCTGAGTCAAGTAACAGTTTAAGGTGTATCAAAACTAAGCCTAAACCAACAAGATAAACTACCATACATGAAATGATATTGATACAAGCTCCTATCAACTAGATAATTAAAGTAAACATTCATAGATGTCTCATAAAGTGGTACAAGTAATAAAACTGATAAAATATAATTGAAAGTCACATGAAATGATAAGAGTAACATGTAAAGCATACCAACAACGGTAAATACATAAGAACGAACACTCACATGAAATGACGCGGTTTCGGAGACGCGACACGAGTCGGCGACGCATATACGCGAGGAAGATACCCCACATATACGCGCTAAGCCTAAAGTAACCTGAACAAGCTATAAATCTAAACCATAATAATTAAGGATCACTGCAATAGTACATATAAAGACTACACATGATCTGGAATGAAATAAGGAACAGAATAGAAGCCAAGGGTGATATACAGGAATCAAAAATAATAGCAGGAATAAAGGAAGGAAAGAATACCAGAATCAAAGGAAGAGTGTCCAGCCCCTCGCAAAGCGTACCATCCATTATCTATCTCTAGGAATCATGCACATCCATCTATATCCATTAAATAACTCTTGGGTGAAGTCCACAATCCATCAAGGAACCATACCCAGCTGACAGACTAACAGTAGTCGACTAGGGAAGATAAGTAGTCGACTAGAGGAAGGGTTAGTCGACTAATCGAGGGGACCAAGTCGACTACACTAAGGCCAAGTCGACTATAGGAAAAGGGGTAAGTTAACTGACAGAGAAACAGAGGCTACACAGCTCCAGGTCCACTTATTAGTCGACTAGGGCTAAGGTATAAGTCGACTAGGCATACTGTTAGTCGACTACTAACACTGTCAAGTCGACTAACAGAGATATACAGAGAGCTGCTATTCTCCTGGGAGGTAAGTTAGTCGATTAGGGGTCTGGGTGTAGTCGACTAGCAGAGTCATTAGTCGACTAATCTCAGGGATTAGTCGACTAATCACCCTACCAGAACACATATCAGAGGCATACAGAAATCTATTCTCCCACACAACAAAACATGAATATGTCCTCTCTTGCACACATCAATAAACATAATCTCTACACTAACTCTATATTCACAATAGAATCATCATTCATTAAAATATACTTAAAACGAGAGGAATCGAAGGAGAAAGGAGAGTACACTCACATCGGGAAATCTGATCGTTGCCGGGCGTGTCGCCGTTACGGTTACTGTGGTGCTGTTCCTCGCTGTTGGACTGCAGGGGAGGGTGGCCAGGGTGCTGGAGAAGGCCACCGTGCCGGTCTCCGACGACGGCCTGGCGTGGATCGGATCTGAACATCACTCGCTGCTCGCTGTTGAATCTGTGCGTGTGCTGAATCTGGATCTGCGGCCTGGAGATGGGGGTGCTCGGCCTGCTGGTGGCACCTGCTGTTGATGTTGCCGGCCAGGAGAGGGGCTTCTGCGCGGAGGAGATCCGGCCAAGGGCTGTGCTGCTGTTGGTGCGCCAGGTTGCAGGGCTTGCTGGCTGTCGGGCTCGGTCTGGATGGTGATGGCCGGCCTGGGCTGCTGGTGGGTGGTCCGGCAAAGGAGAGAGATCCAAGGAAAGGAGGAGAGGCTGTTGGATCTGGGGTGCGGCAGCATGAGTTGAGGGAGAGATTAGGGTTAAGATTAGGTTAGGGTTTCTTGTTTAGGTTAAGGAATATATATAGGATGTGTTATGGGTCTAATGGGTATTCGGGTTAGGGTCTAGGCAAACGGGTTAGGATCCGAATGATAAATATTGGGTATTAGGTTATTGGGCTAATGGGTAGGATTAGGAATTCAATAGGTTAATGGGTAGTCAAGATAATGGGTAAAGAATCCAAATAGAGTAATGGGCATAGCATCACTAATGGGTATGGGCTTGGACTCCAAATGGGTATGGATAGGATCAAGGAGTAAGACATGAATGGAAATCAAGGGAAGAGGAATATAACAAACACCACTACAAAATAATAATCCAACATTAGTGGTAACATTACTTAACCAAAATAATAATATTAATAATACCAATAACATTACAAGATGATAATAATAATAATAATAATAATTGACAGTAACAATAGCAACACTAATAATATTAATAATAATCACAAGAAGAAAATAATAAATTAAGTTGATAAAATAATTTGTAAATTAAAATAAATACTTCAGGAAAACAAAGATACAGTATTATTAGATTAGGGATATTACATTCTACCCACCTTAATAAAAATTTCGTCCTCGAAATTTCAATAAAGCGGGTGAATGATAAAAAATTAAATTAGGAAGAAAATGAAGCTTCCACACCACTTCTCACTGCATCAAGACTTCACCATGCTTCCGCTGCGCGCTCTGATCTCTGCTACCAGCTTCAGAATGGAGTGATCAATATCAAGAGATAGGATCAGGAGGAATGAATAGAAAAGAAGGACAAAATCAAGATGGACATCCAAATCACTCTAAATGAAGTGTTGGAATCATGGATATCAACAGGTCAAGAATGAAATTCCAAAGGGGGAACGATCAATTCCAAATGGAGTCAATATCATAATGGATATTAACCTCCTTGTAACTAAAGTAAAGGATATGAAATTAATAATTATCCAGAAAAAAGAAACCCATTGAATCAATTTCGTAGCACATTTGCTGTTGCATTTAGCAGAACCGATTACCCCTTTCTCCCAGGTTATACTGCATCCTGTCTGGGCCCTATTGAATAACTTGCCCACCCCCACCCATTGCAGACCGTGTGGCTGGTGATTCCCTGTCAGCTCTGCAGATTGGTACCAATACCAGGATAAAATATGATAAGAAGAGAAAATCAGGTTTACTGAAACATCATTAATCAAATAATTGTTTACACATGCAAATATAATGGCCTATATATTTCATAGTTTTGTATGCAGTGACATCATTTGAGTTGGCTAATCATTTTAAATTTGCTTTTACAATAGCTATTCCATGTGATTCCATAGATTCATATATGTTTAAGTAGATTAAAATTTTTGCTTGACCAAGGCCACATCACAAACCGAAAAGGGAGTTTTGTTAAAGTGACTCTATGGATTTCACTGTTTGGATAGTTCGTGTTGTTGTGAATCTAACTGGACCAATGAGAATCTGGTTCAGCTTTAAATGATTTTTTGGATCTGGATTTTGTGTGATCTATTCGTTCACTTCTACTGAAACTGGTTTCCTGTCTCTTCATATGCTGAAAATTTCTAAGGCCATTTTCTGTTTGAAATTTCTAGAAATTAAATTATTTAGGTCAGTTTTCAATCATTTGGGTCAAAATGATTGTCCTTATCCTAGAAAGGATTGACCCAAAATTTAAACATGTTTTGTTGGTTGGTGGATGCTCTCATTATCACCATTATTTAAGACTTTTCACGTCAAAGTATTTTCTATGCAGCAAAACTCTAATATGTTTGGTTAATGGAAACGCTAGTATGACAGATTTAAAATCAGTATTCTGGTATTAGTTAAACGTTGCTAAGTAATTTATATCTGTAGATTTTATTTGGATTATACACAGCAATGAAACTTATGAACTATTAGTTTTTGAGCTGCAAACTTACTAATTTACTTTGGTGAATATTTCCTTATATTTATTTGTGCATGTTGACATTCTCAAGTGAGCTCAATGCATCTTTTCTCTGTAGCCTCACTTTTTTACAGAACCTTGCACTCTTGGTGAATGTGGTATCCTATTAGATATAAGTTACATTAAGGTCCACAACATTGATTTTGTCAGATGACCGAGCTCTTTAATACAAGACTTCTTTATCTGTTCCTCTATTAATTTATGCATGTGAAATTTTGCCAGGAATCACCTGATCATTTGAGGGAGTTGATAAGGAAAACAAAATCCTTGACAAACAAACCGTTTGGAGTTTGTACAATTCTGGAGTTTCCACACAAGGAAAATGTGAAGGTTATATTGGAAGAAAAGGTTGCGATATTACTTGTTTCATGGGGGGAGTACCCGAGAGAGCTTGTTTCTGAAGCTCATCATGCAGGGGTCATGGTTATTCATCAAGTAAGTGATCTTTCTGAAACTCATATTTACTGATGGAATCATCATTGTATTTTTTTTATTTTTTTTGTATGTGTGTTTTTGTGTGTGTGTGTGTTTTGGGGTGGGGGGGGGGGGGGGGGGGGGGGCACATTATAAGATTTTTATCAAGGTGTACATTTGTAATGCATTCATTGACCTCACTTGTTTTGTGTCTTTTTTCTTAATGTTCATATTGTTTTTCTCTTAAAGTACATACAACTATCTAATAATCATTGCCTTTAGATCACTCTTAGTGAGACTCATTTCCATATCACCACGTGTTAGTGACGTCCCAATTTTGGAGTAATATCTATCTGCTTCTTTACCTATCTTTTGGGATTGGCCTGACTTCAAAACACTTAATAACCATTATTATTCCGTTCCATGAGATCTAAACAATAAATAGCTTCTTGCTGGCAGTCTTCTTCAGTGTGAAATGCACTGGTTGGCATGAAGACAAGAATTCTTGACTTTTCACATTGAAATGGGCTTTGATTGTGGATAATTAGCTCTAAATAGAGAAGGCTCCACTAAAAAATTTGGAAAATTTTTAGGCATATAACAATAACACTGAGAAAAATCAATATGAAGTGCTTATTTCCCACTTTCCTTTTTAGTTTATTGCACTTGTTGCAATTTACACTAATTTTCTTTCCCTTCCTTGCTATTGGTGTGCCGTTAAATTTTTTTCTCCCTCATTTGATTTATTTTCCTTGGTATTTAATTCCTACTATGATAGAAGGATACTTGCTATTTGCCATAAACAAGAGACTAACAACCCTTATTATTGGAAAACACCTAGATTTTCTATTTGATAAGTACTTATAATGTTTTTCACACTCAACAAGTTCTTAAAAAATATTTCGCCATTTGGAGCATTAATTACTTTATCCTTCGTCTCTACTAAGCACTTGGTTTATTTCCATTTATTTTATTGGGGCAGGTTGGGTGCATCGAAGAAGCAGAGAAAGCCCAACATGCTGGAGTGGATGCAATTATAGTTCAAGGTTGTGAGGCAGGAGGACACATAATTGGCCAGGTATTAATTCTTAACATAATGTGTCAGTTAACTAACATTTTGCAGAGCGTTTGTCATTTTTAGAAGGTTATTGAATTATCTCAAATGATTCACTATTTTTTCAAATTATTAGGACCCAACATTTAGACTCTTACAGAAGAACCTGTAGGCCCTCTAGCCCCACTTCTTACTATTTACAATTATCAACATATGTTTGAATATAAATATAATATAATACCCTCAACTCTCACCACAACTTCAGAGATTTGGTGCAGTGGCAGAGACTTTAAAATGATATTAGAGCAAATCAGATCTGATTTCCACCGGCGTGGATTTAAAACACAAAAGTACAACTAGCGCCAAAAGCCTGGATTTCGGCCCACAAAAAATAGCATGATCGACGTGCGGGAGCGTGTTAGAATATAAATATAATGCTCTCAACCTTCACCATAACTTTGGAGATTTAGGGCAATGGCAGAGACTTTAATAACATATGAGATACCCACATTAGCACAAGATTAGATAGCAATATATTTCATAGAAAATCAATCCTATATTCTTGAGTCTTAGAATATGACCTTTGCTCATGGCCTTTATCCTTGTTGATGTTTTTTGCAGGAAGGATTGATCCCATTACTACCAAGGGTTGTAGATTTAGTTTCAGATGCTGGTATTCCAGTCATTGCTGCAGGTGGCATTGTAGATGGTCGTGGTTATGTTGCTGCATTGGCCCTTGGTGCTAACGGTGTTTGTCTTGGAACTAGGTGAAGATGCCTAGATATATGCACCTCTCATTAATAATTTTTTTCCTCTGCAAATAACTTAGATGCTCACAATTGACATATCATCAGGTTTCTTGCAACTACTGAAAGCTTCGCTCATCCGTTATACAAGAGGAGCCTGGTTGAATTAAATAAAACTGAGTACACAAACGTATTTGGTCGTTCAAGGTGGCCTGGTGCACCACATCGTGTTCTGCATACACCATTCTTCAGTGATTGGAAGAATCTCCCAGATCACGAAAACGAGGATGACCAGCCTGTAATAGGCCATACAGTAATTCATGGAAGAGTAAGTCTCCTATATACATAACCAACATGTAACGTGCAAGATGAAAAGTAGCATCTTTGGCTAAATAAGGTCGTCTTATGACAACATGCCCACTTAATTTGATGTTATGGCTAATAAGCTTAGAATCATATAACTCTGAAGAGGAAACCCTTCTTGGAGTCTTGGTCTAATCATATAACCACGTAACCATCTCTATGCAATGCGAGCTGGGCCGGTCTTGGGTTCTCAAAGGCTCAGGGTCAATGTAGAAATTGTGCCTACAATGACGATGTACCAACAAACTTTGGGGAATGTTGAAAAACTAAGAACTGCCAAGGACATCAATTGCAGAAGCAAGGTGGTCATTTTACAGTCTCAAATAGCTACACAATTTTCATCAAAGTTTTTTTTGAGTAAGGTCAAGTTCACAACTAAAGCTATTCAACCCTAATTTTAAGATAAATAAAGATGCAGACTTCTGCGTCTCTGCAAATCATACAAGCACAAAGATAGGGAAAAACTACAAAATAAACACTTAAATTAAGTCCAATTACGTGCTCCCAAATTAAACAAAGCAGCGAGTTCACAAATAGATCAAACAAGTCAAACGACACTGACAAGTTCTCAAATTCAGATAAATTAGGTTCAAAACACAAAGCTTCATCCGAAATCTAGATCTTTCATGAACAAGGGAAGATCCTCGACTAAAACCCTAATAAAAATCCCAACTTAGAAGAGAGAAGGGAAAAGCCGAAACTGACTTTGTAAACATAGGGTTGGAAAGGCGTTGAGAGGAAAGGAGAGGCCATGGTTGAGGGGAGCTTAAAGAGATACCAAAGCAATCAACTGAGAGTCTTGAGATCGGACACACACCCACACACACCCACACACACACACACAACACTCCTTTGACTTGTCTTCAGGTTTTGTCCATATATATATATTGGCACAAAAAATTGGGCTTTGGGCCCTGGGCGAGTGCCATGGTCATCGGGTCCAGGGCCAGCCCTGAATGCGAGACCAAGTGATGAGGACATCATACCAGTTGCCAGTTGTCTTTTCATGCCTTAGCTTATTTTGAGATATTGTGTTTTGTCTATTTTGCTTTTAGTGCCACATCGGTTATATTCGAGAAGTTCACTTTGTAAGAGCTTATATAAAGAGGCTAAACTCAATGAATAAGTAGACAATGATTAAATAAAAAAAAAACTTCAGTTAAAATTTCAGAGCTCTAGGGTTCTTGAGATTGGGGTGTGAAGCCCGTGGTGCAAGGGGTGTGAAGCCCGCGTAAGGGGTGCGAAGCCTAAAGTTATCTGGTTCTTTCTCCAACCCTAATCTCTCTTTTCATTTTATTTCTTGTAAAACCTAGTTTTTCCTTTTTATTTGTATTCGAAGGTGATTGCGATCCTGTATTACATCAATTTGGTATGAGAGCTTTGGTCCCAATTCTCTTCGAATTTCTTCTCTTCCCCAAATCCTAAATCTAGATTTGGATCTCTAGATCTAGATCTACTTTGCAAAAAAAAATTCGATTATTGTTAGATCTAGATCTAAATCTAGATTTAGATTTATTTAGATCTACTTTGCAAAAAAAAGAAAAAAAAGAAAAGAAGAAGAAAACAGAAAAACAGGAAAAAAACAGAAAACAGAAAAAAAACAGAAAACAAAAAAACAGAACAGAAAAAAAACTTTACTGTTCACAGTGAACAGTAATCGACCGATTATTGTTCACAGTGAACAGTAATCGCCCTGTTACTGTTCACGTGAAGAGTAACCTTCAGGTTACTGTTCATATCTCCCAAAAGCCTCAACATTCGTCCATTCTGAGCTCGTTTCAAGCTCGATTCGAGCCGTTTTCGAAGCAGCGGATTCGTGGAGAGCAACACTACACATCTATAGCCTTCATATTCTAGTTCAAACTTCGGTCGTTTGCCAGATTCAGCTCAGCAGATCAGCGCACCACAGTGCAGAGCTTGTTTCTGCCCCGATTAGCGTCCGATTTGCTCCATTCTCGAGGTGATATCCTAACTTGACCTGAATCGTTAACTGTTAGATTACTTGCAACTACTATATGGATTGCTATAATTTGTTGGTTAAATTATTATTTGCTTCGATCTAGTGGTTGCATTAGCATTTATCGCTTTTTCATCATTTTAGGATTACATTTTCTTTGCATTTAGAACTTAAACTTTAGGGTATTTTTGTTTAGTGCATACGTTTAGTTTAATTAACTCTAGGGTTCTCCACTGCATCTGCTTGTTTGCTTGAGTCATCATGACTAATCAGCAGTATAGGAACCCCCACTTAGACCAGCTACACAAACTCCATCAGGGTCATATGTCCATTCATGATTATATTGCCATGTTTAAGGACAACCCATCGCAGTGACGTGAGAGAGCACCCTTCTGAGACTCTAACTAGGTTTGTTTGGGATTTACAGCCTAAAATAAAACGTGCTATGATTACTGGCCCCTATGACTTAGACACTGTTGAAGAGGCCTTTGATATTGCATTAAGATTGGACTTGACTTTCAAAACGCTAGTCAATGCCAATACCAGATGTTCTAAATGTAAGGGATATGGACATTATGATTATCAGTGCCCATCGGAGAGTCAACATGTTAGAACTGTGCCCACTGATGAAGTTGACGACTCGAAGGTTGTTGAGGATGTCCAAGTCTCTCCTAAGACTGTTAATATAATTGAAGACATAGCAGTTGATTCTGACACACAGATTATTGATGAAATCCACATGTCTTCTGATAGTGCCAATGATGACGTGAATGAGATAGTTGAGTCTAATATACCCACTGTGCCTAGTCAGCCATTCGAGTCTCTTTGTGCTGAACCTAGTTTTATGGTTATTCCTATCAATTCATCTTTTAGGGAGTCACCTGAATTTCTTGCTAAGGTCCAGCAGAGGGTTTCTAATACTTCTTTTTCGAGTTATTTAGAGTTTGTATCCGAGTCCCGTGTACCTCCATCGTTAAATGTGTGTCCTTCTAGGCATATTATATCTCTCATTCTCCCATCGTTAGGAGTTATGCTTAGAATACTTATTGCTTTGCATCTGCCTGTTGCACATATTGATAATATCACTAGGCTGATAGCAATTTGCAATAACACCTACAAATTTGCTGTATATCCATATAGTATTTTGCAGGAATTTACAGTTAATAATAGGGTGATGGTTACGAGTCACTCTGAGGCCACGAGAAAGTTGCACGCTTGGCGTAAAGATTTCGATAGGACTCTGAAGAGGATTGCGTCCATTGCTTACGAGTTGGATAGCCCGTGGGATCCTAGTATCAGCTCCGTTTTCAGTAAGGATGATGCTGTTGGCCCAAAGGCCCATCACTCTAGTTTTGATGATGATCAACTCATGTAGTTATAGTACTAATGATCTTGTGTTTAATTAGTGACAGATTTATGATCAACAAAGGATTTTGAAGTCAAGTTTTGGAGCTAGCACGGTTTGATCCAAGAGCCATTGGATCGTGTTTGGACCAAGTCAAGAAGATGAGAAGGCTTCAAGTGAAGACTTCAAGAAGATGAAGACTTAAGTCTAGGTTTGTTTTTAGAAGATTTTGTTTTTAGATAAAATGTAAAGGATAGAATAGTTGGTGGATTGCTCAAGTACATATATACACATACACACACTCTTGATTTAGTTTGTTTTAGAAAAGAATTTTAACCAAAATCAAACCGGTATTCAAGTAAAGACTTCAAGTGTTTTGATTTTTGGTATTCAAGTTTTATGTTTTAACCAAAACCATATTTAGAGCTTAATGTCAAAAACATAGATATTTCACCATGTTTGTGTAGTGGATCATATCCATACACACTATGCTTCAAATAAGTTTAAATATCTTGTTTTTGTATTTGGTGAAGTTTTGGAAAAACGAGTTTTGAAAAATCAAGTTTGAAAAAATACAGTTTTCATTTGAGCCAATATTTCTAACTTACAAAAATAGTCCAAATTATGTGTAACATGCCTTGATTTTGTGCAAGCATGTTTGTTTATCAAGTATTATATTAAACTATTTTTGTAGATTTTTTGATGATTTTATGGGATTTTATTTTAGCCAAAAAGACCAAGTTTCAAATCCCTTAACAGTTCTGTCCTGGCTTCAGCCGGTCGACCGAGCGGTCGACCGAATCCTGAAGGCGGTCGACCGACGTGCACAGACGTGCACGCCTTTGTGCACTGGAGGGCCGGTCGACCGACCCGGTTGACCGCCAGAGAGCTTATGCTCTCTGGAAATCCCCGGTCGACCGGATCGATCGACCGGCAGAGAGCTCTGCTCTCTGTTCCAGTAGCTCGGTCGATCGAGCTGTTGACCGTTGCTCCAACGGTTAGAAAAATGACCGTTGGCGGTCGACCGGCCGGTCGACCGGCAGTTCTGACAGACCCCAACGGCTAGTTTTTCTAGCCCTATAAATTTGGGGGTTTGGGCATTGTTTTTCTCTAAGATTTCTAGTAGACTTTGAGCCAGTTTTTCCCACTTCTTTAAAAGAGTTTTCTCCACTAAATTGAGAGCTAATACTTCTAATCAAAAGGGGAGTTTTTATCAAGAGTGTTTAAAAAGAGATTTCTTGAGTTTTCCTCCACCATTCTCATCCTTGTTTTCTCACACAACACTTGAGCTATCCATTGCTATTCATCCTATATAAGTGTTGTAGTGAGATTGTTTTTTGGTGATCAAAGTGTTTAGATCACCAAGAGATCTTTTCTTGTTTCTTGAGGAGGTGGACGAGTGCGTTCGCGATTGTTTAAAGCTCGTGTGTGAACTCTTGTTTGAGGTGCGGCCTCGGCAAGCTTGTGGGGCTTGCGGTGTGTATGGGACTAGGGAGTCCGAGGGCTTGTAGGTGTTGCGGCACCGAGGAGTGATCCATTGGGATCGTGCATAGTGGAAATCCTTCGTGTGTCGAAGGCGGGGATGTAGAGCAAGTGTGCTCGAACCTCGAAACAAATCCCTTGTGTTTGCGATTGCTCACTCTCTCTCTCTTTGTCTCTTGTTTATATCTTGCATACTTATCTTGTCTTTATCTTTATATGCATGATATACATTTGTGCTTAATTGATATATGCTTGGGTTTGTTTGCTAACACTTGTATTTAACCAAGAGAGCCAACGCGGCACCTCAACCCTTATCTAGGGGAATCTAGAGGAGTTAGTCCAGAGCCCTTCACGGGGAATTCGGCTACACTCTTGTGTTGTACGTGGTGTTTAGTTTAAATAGTTTGTTTAGGTCATAATAGTTTTTAATTCCGCATTATTTGGCATTTAGTGACCATTAGATTAGCCATCACCTATTCACCCCCCCTCTAGGTGATCCTTCATTTGGTATCAGAGCCAAGTGCTCTGAATTTGGGTCTTACAACCTAGAGTTAAAGATCCTCATTTTAGGCTAATCACAATATTTTGTACACACCATGGATTTCATGTCACCACCCATGTTTGACATTCTTAGCATCTAAATTTGGAAGGTTAAGATGTCTATGTACCTCAAAACCCTAGGCATTCATGTTTATCTTGCTACCACTAAAGATTCATATGTTAATAGTAAGAATAATGAGGCTAATGCAAAAGCCCTTAATGCTTTAAAGTCTACCCTAAATGATGATTATTTATCTAGGGTTGCTAATGTTGATTCGGCTTTTGTAGCATGGAACATCATCACCTCCCTCGGCGAAAAGGATCTATATTATGCGGGGAGCGATTCGGATGTTGGAAGCGACGCCTCCAACTTGTGCTATATGGTCCAAGGGGATAACCCCCTTGAGGTAACTACCGAATCCGAGATAGATGAAAATGACATGTCATATGATGAGCTCACATCTTTTTGTCAACTTTTGCTTCAAAAATATGACATGCTTAAGAAAGATAATAAAAATTTGAAAAAGAATTTTGATTGCATGCTAAAAGAAAATGATTCATTTAGAAATAAGGTTGCATGCATTGAAAAAGAAAATAAAATTTTGAAAAATGAGAATGTTTCCTTACTTTCTAAATTGAATGATTTGTGTGAAGGAAACACTATTTTGAAAAATAAAATTGTTTTGGTGGAAAAACAAAAGGAAGTCGTTTTTCAAGAAAACACTACTTTGAAGAGAATTTTTTGAAAAAGAAAAGGAAAAAGTTTCTAAAAAGAAAAATATTTTTGATCATGCTTTACATGCCACCACTTCTATTGATCAAAGTGAGATTAAATTTTTGAAAAATAAAATAGATGGTTTGAGCTCAACTTTGAGCACATATGCATTTAACCACACTAGATTGGAGTCTTTGTTTTCAAAGAAACAAACTCCACACATTCATGCATATCATCACCATGCATATGCTTATGTTGCACGTCATGATCACACTTACACACATAAGCATCCTAAGGTGTACAAATGTACACATTGTGGCCGCAAATGCCATTTAGCAAAATTTTGTTTTGATAAGATGCATCATATTAATTTTGCTAATAAAAATGTTTTAAAGTTTGTCAAGAACCCAAACATTTTGCAAATAATAATGTTCCTTACAAGACTAACCCCCAAGGACCCAAGAAAAAATGGGTACCAAAACCCCCACCTTGTGTTTTTGATGTAGGTGAGGGCTCTCACAAAACGTGAGAGGGATGGTGCCTTGATGGTGGATGCACATGGACTTGATGGACACATTTATAGATGCATCGCTATCAAGGAGGTTTGGTGGGACAACCACCATGTTTGGAGTTTTGAAACATAGTTCCTTAGTTGGTAACTATTTCTAAACTCTTAGTTTATTTACATGCTTATTCATTTTTGACATCATATAGCATGTTCATGTTTTTGTGCTTCATGTGGTAAATACTAGTTTAAATGTAGTTTTTATCAAAACTTGTATTTATACATGTACAAATAGTGAGAACAAATTGACTCATATATGTTTGCACTTCATGCTCATTTGTACCCACTATATGCACATATATAGGCTAGTTTTGATGATTCTTTCATTTATACTTGTTTTGCCTATTTTCATGGTTTACTTCATGTATATGTAATTTTTATTCAAATCTAATAAATATACATGTATACCCGTGAGTCTCTTACCTTCACGCAAATACCTTTAATAGACTCTTTTATGTTTGGGATATGTATGCATATTATTAGATTTAGATAAATCATACATATACCTAGAAGTTTGTTTTGATGAAAAATGAATTTTTATGATTTGTTTGATAAAATGATATTTGTGTTTTGAGCTTCATTGATTATTTTCATGGAAAATGCTAAACACATGATTCTTGTACACTCACACTTTATTTGTTTTGTCATGACCTTGTTTCATGAACATGTTTTTGAGCTTCATCGATTTTGAGTGTCAATTTTTGTGTATTTAGTATGATTCATGAAAAACATATAAATTGATTTCATATTTTTGAAGGATCTTTAACTAGTTTTTCAAAAATTAATTTAACTAGTTATTTATTCTTCAATGTTTTATGAGTTATACACATGATCCTATTATTGTTTCAATTGGTATCATTGAATCATTTCAATTGGTTTCAATTTGACTCTATTTTTGTATACACTCATATTTTGTTTTCTTATATATGTATGTATCAATTTCATTTGGTATACTCATTTTTCGTACATATATATGAGTTATTTGTGCTTGAGTTAAAATTGTTTTACATGTTTAAAGCACAAAGTTGTTTATGATAAGAAAATAAAAATTTTAAGAAAAATTCTCAAGATTTGTTTTATTGAGAAAATTCAAAATTTTGTTTTATAAAAAAAAAATCAAAGATTTTTGAGTTGTATTGCCTATATGCAAGGAGAGCTTAACATCTCTTCTACATATAGATTCATGTTGAGTGTATTGTATATTGAGGAGCTTGACAACTCTTCTCTATATGATACACGTGTGTAGGGGGAGCTTCACATCTCCTCTTATGCATTACATATTATACGTTATGTGAATTAGGGCTTGTCATCCCTCTTTCATGTAATGTATATGTGTAGGGAAGTTACTTTACCGTCTTCCTCTTCATGAATGTATATCGCATATAACCTTTTATTGACTTATTTGTTTACACCCCTTATTGGTCTCTTTATTTATGACAAAAAAGGAGAGAAAAATTTGATGATTTTGTTTTTACTTTAACCCCTTTGTTGATGATTGACAAAAAGGGGGAGAAGTATTTGAGATATATGCATGTTTTCCTTGCTTAAGGGGGAGAAGTATTTGTTTTCCTTGCTTAAGGGGGAGTAGTATTTGTGTTTATGCATATATGTTTTGTTTTGCAAATAGGAGAAAAAGATTTTGTGATTTTGTTTTATGCTTGATTAGCATGTTTACTCCTTCATTTGCATACATGTTTATGAGCATACATTGCATATTTATTTGTTATTTGTTATGCATGAGTTAAGGGGGAGCTTCTTTGGAGCTCTACTTTAATCCATGCATATATAACTTCATGAGTTTTGTCATCATCAAAAAGGGGGAGATTGTTGGCCCAAAGGCCCATCACTCTAGTTTTGATGATGATCAACTCATGTAGTTATAGTCTAATGATCTTGTGTTTAATTAGTGACAGATTTATGATCAAGATCTTAGTAGGTGCATAGCTTCAACAAAGGATTTTGAAGTCAAGTTTTGGAGCTAGCACGGTTTGATCCAAGAGCCATTGGATCGTGTTTGGACCAAGTCAAGAAGATGAGAAGGCTTCAAGTGAAGACTTCAAGAAGATGAAGACTTAAGTCTAGGTTTGTTTTTAGAAGATTTTGTTTTTAGATAAAATGTAAAGGATAGAATAGTTGGTGGATTGCTCAAGTACATACACACACACACTCTTGATTTATTTTGTTTTAGAAAAGAATTTTAACCAAAAATCAAACCGGTATTCAAGTAAAGACTTCAAGTGTTTTGATTTTTGGTATTCAAGTTTTATGTTTTAACCAAAACCATATTTAGAGCTTAATGTCAAAAGCATAGATATTTCACCATGTTTGTGTAGTGGATCATATCCATACACACTATGCTTCAAATAAGTTTAAATATCTTGTTTTTGTATTTGGTGAAGTTTTGAAAAAACGAGTTTTGAAAAATTAAGTTTGAAAAAAATACAGTTTTCATTTGAGCCAATATTTCTAACTTACAAAAATAGTCCAAATCATGTGTAACATGCCTTGATTTTGTGCAAGCATGTTTGTTTATCAAAGTATTATATTAAACTATTTTAGTAGATTTTTTGATGATTTTATGGGATTTTATTTTAGCCAAAAAGACCAAGTTTCAAATCCCTTAACAGTTCTGTCCTGGCTTCAGCCGGTCGACCGAGCGGTCGATCGAATCCTGAAGGCGGTCGACCGGGCGGTCGACCGACGTGCACAGACGTGCACGCCTTTGTGCACTGGAGGGCCGGTCGACCGACCCGGTCGACCGCCAGAGAGCTTCTGCTCTCTGGAAATCCCCGGTCGACCGGACCGGTCGACCGGCAGAGAGCTCTGCTCTCTGTTCCAGTAGCTCGGTCGACCGAGCGGTCGACCGTTGCTCCAACGGTCGGAAAAATGACCGTTGGCGGTCGACCGGCCGGTCGACCGACAGTTCTGACAGACCCCAACGGCTAGTTTTTCTAGCCCTATAAATTTGAGGGTTTGGGCATTATTTTTCTCTAAGATTTCTAGTGGACTTTGAGCCAGTTTTTCTCACTTCTTTAAAAAAGTTTTCTCCACTAAATTGAGAGCTAATACTTCCAATCAAAAGGGAGTTTTTATCAAGAGTGTTTAAAAAGAGATTTCTTGAGTTTTCCTCCACCATTCTCATCCTTGTTTTCTCACACAACACTTGAGCTATCCATTGCTATTCATCCTATAGGAGTGTTGTAGCGAGATTGTTTTTTGGTGATCAAAGTGTTTAGATCACCAAGAGATCTTTTCTTGTTTCTTGAGGAGTCGGACGAGTGCGTTTGCGATTGTTTAGAGTTCGTATGTGAACTCTTGTTTGAGGTGCGGCCTCGGCAAGCTTGTGGGGCTTGCGGTGTGTAAGGGACTAGGGAGTCCGAGGGCTTGTAGGTGTTGCGGCACCGAGGAGTGATCCATTGGGATCGTGCATAGTGGAAATCCTTCGTGTGTCGAAGGCGGGGATGTAGAGCAAGTGTGCTCGAACCTCGAAACAAATCCCTTGTGTTTGCGATTGCTCACTCTCTCTCTCTTTGTCTCTTGTTTATATCTTGCATACTTATTTTGTCTTTATCTTTATATGCATGATATACATTTGTGCTTAATTGATATATGCTTGAGTTTGTTTGCTAACACTTGTATTTAACCAAGAGAGCCAACGCGGCACCTCAACCCTTATCTAGGGGAATCTAGAGGAGTTAGTCCAGAGCCCTTCACGGGGAATTCGGCTACACTCTTGTGTTGTACGTGGTGTTTAGTTTAAATAGTTTGTTTAGGTCATAATAATTTTTAATTCCGCATTATTTGGCATTTAGTGACCATTAGATTAGCCATCACCTATTCACCCCCCCTCTAGGTGATCCTTCAGATGCGCCTCGCTCTACTCTCTGTGCCTTGATCGCGCTGCTATCTTCCACAACCGATCCGTTATGGAGACTAGCTCCTCCTTCGCCACCATGGTCTCGACATGATGTACCCATGCTGCTGTCACGACCACCACGTTGGCCCGACTGAGACACTTCGTAAGGACCCTCCCTCGACAGGGTCGAGTTTCTTCCACTCTGGGGGAAATGATGAGGACATCATACCAGTTGCCAGTTGTCTTTTCATGCCTTAGCTTATTTTGAGATATTGTATTTTGTCTATTTTGCTTTTAGTGCCACATCGGTTATATTCGAAAAGTTCACTTGTAAGAGCCTATATAAAGAGGCTCAACTTAATGAATAAGTAGACAATGATTAATAAAAAACATTTTCAGTTAAAATTTCAGAGCTCTAAGGTTCTTGAGATTGGGGTGTGAAGCCCGTGGTGTAAGGGGTGTGAAGTCCGCATAAGGGGTGCGAAGCCCAAAGTTATCTGGTTATTTCTCCAACCCTAATCTCTCTTTTCATTTTATTTCTTGTAAAACCCTAGTTTTTCTTTTTTATTTGTATTCGAAGGTGATTGCGATCCTGTATTACATCACCAAGCCACTCTTGCCTCATGCCACATTCCCTCTTTAACTGCTTGAGTGGGTTTGAGCCACTTAACCCCAGCAATCTCCACCATAGCTCACATATCGAACCTAACTTTAAAAGCATATACTTCAAGCTCCACTTTAAATCTTAATTTGGGTTCCAACACCTTGACTTCATGAGTCTACTGTTATCTTCGGCTCCAATACCTCACCTTTAAACCGAGTTTACCTCAACTTGAGTACATTGTCTTTTATCCCTCAACCCATTCATACTGTATCAAGGCATTACTTCTTTTAAGAGCATTAAAAACTGTATGTCTTACGTATTTAGTTAAGTGTTGGGGCAATGATCCTCTAATTCCTATGGTTTGAGTCGTTTGACTAGCATCCACACTAATCAGCACATTACCATTTGCCTCTATATTAGACCGTCATACGCAGTAACCTTTATCTGGTATATCAACAACTAAATCGGTTCTTAGATCTAGGAGTTTCTCTTGCGTGATATCCAAAAGCGATGAGATATGTGAGGACAAGGAAGTCACTTAGGCTTATTGTTCAGTTATGAAATCTTCTGAATTTTGCAGAGGAGTTATCACATATCTATGACAGCTTAAAGAGGTACAACATAAATGACTAAACAACATGCATCACAGGTGAACTATGATGGCATTAGTGATCTATGGCATTCAGTCCACTCAGAAGGATCACCATGCCCAACATTTATTAAGGTTTCAAGACCTATTTAATGGCTGATGAGTTTCTTGTAGAACAACTGACCAATTCTGACAGACTTCCAGTTCAGTTTTCATTTCCAGCAGTGTTTAAAAATGTGTGCATGCTGTCTAGGTGTGCATGCATACACATGCATACCCATGCACATATTAGCATGTGTGTATTATTTGTAACAAATATTAGATTAGGGTTTCTTTTAACTGTTGAAAACATGCTAAAAGATTATTGGTTTTAGTCTGAGACTCTGATGTATATTTTTTCTTTAAGGAAAAGGAGATACGCCGCTTTGCTGGCACAGTCCCAAATGCGACAACAACAGGTAACATTCAAAGTATGGTGATGTATGCTGGTCAAGGTGTGGGTCTCATCAAGGAGATTCTGCCGCAGGTGAAGTTGTGAGGAAGCTAGCTGGAGAAGCGCAACATATCATTCAAAAGAAATTTTCTCATGATTGAGTGTTCCCTTGTGCAGTATGCTATCGGTACATCCCACACTGACCTTAAATGACGTATGAATTATTGAGACTGTTATCGGTGTGCATGATTTTTAAAGTAAATTATTTTAAGCTGCATAAAAGTATCAATATTCTGAGATGGTGTCAGCTTTGGATCTCATCCAAAGTGTGTAAACTGTTTTGAGGAGTTGCTGCCCTGTCAAGAGATCCAACAAATCAAAAGTATATTGCAACTGAAAATACTTGCAAGAATATTGTTCCAGTAGTCATAAAAGTTTATTCAGTTGATTTTTATTTCCCTATCATGCAGTCATATTTTATCATTTTAACTTCTATATCCAAATGTAAACAAAGCAGCTTTACCAAATATACTACCACACCTACATCAGTTCATTAGTTCCTTGTCTATCTAATTAGTGCCAAGTCTTTTAATTTGACTTTGCCAGTAATATTCTATCCAAGGTCAAGTTGTCCAAATAAGTATCTAAATCATTGAACGAAACCTCCGATCCGTTCTGGACCCTTGTCTAATTGTTTGATATACAAGGAAGTAATCTATAGATAGTTTGCATCTGCCCAACCCCACCCACACCCAAACAATTCCAGTCCCAGCGCGTGCACACACCACAGGCAAATAGTCAGGTAGTCAGCATCTTCTTACTAAACATAAATTAATTTATGTTGAACCATATAGAGTAATTCAAGAACCCATATATTTCTATAGATTATTGTGAAATTGTATAATTTTATATTCTGTATTTGATATTTAAAGTTTTGATGGAATAGGCAAAAGTATGAGAGCAATGATTCCCTAAAAAGTAAGTTTCACCAGAATAAGATAAAACTACTATAACTAGTGTTCACATGAGCAACTGCTATTACTGTGGTCATACTTGAGCTTATTCTCATGTTTTTGATGTTAATATGAAGTGTAAGGGAATAAATAACTTGCTTAACCCCTCACAATCCTGCCAAATGGCCACATAACATTTATACTTGATGGAGAGAATGAGGTGTCATGTTGGAGTTATGTAATTTTACATTCTGGCTTGAATTAACTTATCCTTCGATACAAACAAAAGTTTTTTATGTCCTTCTAATCCCAGCTTTTAACCTTTCACATGGATTATATTAACTTATCCCTTCAAAATTTTAATCCCTCTTTTGTTTGTGAAGTTGGTCGAGCCTTGTGATAATGCCTAATTTTTTGAAATTCAAAGAGATTTTGCCTCCCTTGTGCTGTTTCTTGACTCAAACATGGCTATTGATAGCGTGACTTGAATTCTTTAGCAGGTGCAAGTTCTTATTGACGGGGGAGGACTCAATGATCTTCGCCAATTCTGCGTGAGACAAGTGGTCTGTATTTCTTGTTGTTTGTAATAAAGTTGTATGCAGTCGTTTGAATAAAAGATGCGACAGCATGAGCATCAATTGTGTGATTTGCTTAGCATGCAAATGCAGTTAGATTTGCGTGCAACTTGTATATTCAGGCTGTTGTGTTTCAACTTTTAATCATTTTTTCAGGCCATGTCTCAATAAGGAACATCCTTTCATAACTCAATACCAGTGACATTTGCAGGCTGAGTTGCATCAACTAATTTTTTTTTTTTTTCACAAGAACATAAATCAGTTTCACCCAAGTGTGGTACTTGTGCGCTACCGATCATTTGTGAAATGAATTCATCATATCCAGGTGGTTGCAAATTTGTTGTGCATAATCTCATTCATTCATTCATAAAGGGTGAAAGTTACCAGTAGAGATAGAGCATCCAAGGAACTTTTGATGATTGAACTGGCACTCACATGTGTTTTGATTCAAGCTTCTTGACTCTTCCCCTTATTGATATTTGTTGATCAAATCTAATGATGCAAGTGGATCATCTTCTTCCAGGGATCCTGGCAGCTAAAATGCCTGGTGTGTAATGGACCACAACACAGTGCCCATTTATGGTGGGGCTTGATCCAGGGGAAGAAATATTCGAGCTCCAGACAGTTCTTCCACCCGAAAATTATTGATGTACCATTGCGACAATTTCGCTTTTGTTTCTTTCTGTGTATTCGAATTTAAATTACTAACAATAGACTCTCGAGAAATCTGCAGGATCTCAAGAGGCTAAAGTGTGCTTGGATACGACTCGAGTTACAGCGGCTGAAGTAGAGTGAACATGAACCGTGGAGAATACGAGCAACAAGTTGCAGATGCGCAACAGCAAGACATGGCCAGCAGCTGCAGCAGGTGATGGCGCAAGATCTCGTGTTACTGCAAGTCTGCAACTAAGCAAAGAGCACCACATGAACCAGTGGCCTGTGACATTTCTTGCTGTTTTCGTAGTTCACTCTGTAGCTATTTGTTACAGTCATCTCTAAGAATTTACCTCTCGCTGTTACTGCCTTTAGTTACCGTTTATGTTTTGAGACCATAATTGGTTTCTTGATTTATCTAGTTGTATGCACAAGATGATCTGTTTCAGTCATTTTTAAGTAATGCTCCTTGCACGCAATCGGCCAAGCAAAATATGACTACCTGAAAGCATCTGTTGTCTCCTATACATATGAGAGAGTAAATGAAATGTCACTCTGGGTTGGATTGAGTTGTGAAAAAAAAAACCTTGGTACATAGGTGATTGGTTGGCAGCAACTGGCATAGCATCAACTGTTCTTAGAACTTAATGAGAACTTTTCGGTGTTTGGATTTATGCAATCAGGGTTACAAATTCATGACAATTTGGCGCACTGGTAAGTCACTTGGCTTTGGCTTAAAAATCAAGTGACATCAGTTCGAATCCAGCTGCCGATGGATACTACCCAAGCGCTGTGGCACGTTACTTATCTTGTTGTGTGGTTGGGAATTTCTTTAGGCGAGAGCCCGTAAGATTAGTCTGATAGGGGAACCTCCTTTATAGAGTCATGTTTTTTCTGTCTCCGTGCGGAGGTTAAAAAGCCAATCTCGCTTGAGGGTCCATTGGGATGCCTGGTCGGTTTTCAAAAAAACAAAAAAGAGTAGTGCTACAGCAACACATGCCACTCTGGGAAAAGAGTCTCTTAACTTGTCATTTCATCGAATCCATTGTATGCATCATATTTTAGGGTTTGTAGTCAACTAGATAGTGAAATTATATTTAAGCAACACTACTTACAACTAGATCGAATAATACACAATTCAATGTTAGTTGCTAACTTGCTCTCGTCAGAGTACTGCTTCTGGTGGAGGAAATCCTGGTCCCATAGTTACTAAGGACAGAAGGAGGATCAAAATCTATTCCCATGTTGGTAAATTTAGATTAATGGAAAAGAACGAACAAAAACTAGTAAATCTAGATAATAAATGTATAGGAAAAGAGTCCAAAGTACCAGATACTCTCGCGTTAATTCAGTTTCAAAGTGGGTTTGGTATGATAAAGACATGAATTTGATACTTAGTCTCGAGATAAATGTAGGATTAAATATGTGTGAACTTCTAACTCAAACAAGGTTAATCCTTTCGAGTCGAGATGAGTTCCAAGCAGTTTTAACTTTATTACTCTCAACAATTACTACTTCTATTAGGATTTGTGATCTAAGGAAATACTTTTGCTCATATATCATATCTTCTTGATTTCTTTTCTTGTTCCTTTGAGTTACCATTGCCATTAGTTCGATCGTCTTTTCTTCTTCTTTCCGCCCTTTAAGCAAAAGCTGTAGCACGATCTTCTTCGTTCCGCTTTTCCGCCCTTTTTTTTCCCTCGTCTTCTTCAACTTGTCACAATTTTTTTACCATTCAATCAGGGTCTTAGTAGCACTTTGAATTCTTTCTCGGAGTGCTAATAAACTCATATATTTAGAGATAGACTTGTGTGATTTCGGGAGGATTCGAGGCCGACTCTTTTC
This sequence comes from Agave tequilana, assembly GCA_038442645.1. NCBI lineage: Eukaryota > Viridiplantae > Streptophyta > Magnoliopsida > Asparagales > Asparagaceae > Agave > Agave tequilana. Next base: position 79,166 of record JAVJIF010008756.1, read on the forward strand.
CACTCAAATACAACCCTCCGATTCCGAATGTAAGATTCACTCCGTTGAAGTTGACTATATTATTCAAGTAACTAATAATAAAAAATTATGCATTTTGAATACTTTTTGTCAATTTATCAAGTAGGCGCAAAATAAACGGCCGAAAATAACATATTGCTTATATCTGCATCCTTAGACATATAAATTCTCGATTTGGTCATTTTATCGTGATCTAAACACTTAAAAATGCTCACGCACTAATTTTTGTTAAATTTCAAATATTCTACATTGTTAAAGTAATCAACTTAATATTTCGGTTGGCGATTTTGTGCCTACATGATAAATAGGCAAAAAGTATTCAAAATACATAATTTTTTATGTTTAGTTACTTGAAATAATGTAAATGGAGCGGATCTTGTATACAATTATCGTAAAATTATATTTTTGCAGAATAACACAAGTCTCTCCATGTATTCGCAACCAAAGGGCTGAAATGGCACATCAAATTATGAATTGAACAGACATTACACTGTGGAGAGAACCTGAGAGGCTGAAATTATACGGGGCTCAAGCAGGGCTCAACTAATAATCTAATTTAAGTCCCTGTGTGTTTGGAACTATTGATGCGTCCTCCCCCATGGCCATGTGCGGAGCTGGACGATACCCATTGTACGTACCTTGCAAAATTACACTACAATCTGCCCCCTCTCTCTTCCATTTTCTGTGCAATTTAATTCTCCAATAACAGCTAACAGAGCAATCAACACAACAGGCATTTTGCAAGAGAATCGCCAGCCCTCCGTACAAATTTCCCATTTCCTGTTCTGTTCTCTCTTCGCCCAACAAACTGCTTCTCTTTTCACTGAGTGAGCTGTCAATTGAACACAAGCAGCATGCAGCAGGGAGTCTCTCAACAATGCTGCACTCTGCTCCCCTTTGACCCATGTCTCTCTCGATCTGCACGGCTGCAAAGAATCAGGAATGCTCAGCAAAAGCCGAGCCCCATTCTCATGATTTTCTCTTCTCCTCTCTCCTGTGTCATTTCACCTGTTTGCTAGTCAAACCCAAATTCCAAAAACTGAAATTGATTGTTGCATTGCGCATCAATAATAATTACTCCAAATTAACTCTCTCTCTCCCCCCTTAACTCAACCCTTTGCCTCTTTGCCCACCACGTGCCATCACTCCCCCCCCACACCTCATGTGATTCTCTCAGACACCAGAGACGAGACAAACACTATATTATTCACTTAACTCTCTTCTCTCTCTCTCTCTCCCCCTCTTCCTTCTGCCCCCATTTCAAATTGAGCCGAGAGAAGGCTACCCCCCCTCTCTCTCTATCTCTCTCTCTCTCAGATGACATGGTCCCTTGACCATGAACATGACCCATGCCCTCCTCCTCGCTTCAACCATCATCTTCATTCTCTGTCTCCATTCATCCTGTCTCCAAGGTCTCCCACTCTCGGCTCCTCAGGTATTGCATGTAAATTAACTATTCGTAATTAATTTGCGATTCGTAATGTTGAACAAAAAATTGTTTAACAGGGAACGCTGATGGAGGAGGACAAGGTGAGATTGGGCTCCACCCCGCCAAGCTGCCACAACCGCTGCAACCAGTGCAATCCGTGCAAGCCGGTCCCGGTGCCGACTCTGCCGACCGCGGCCGGGCCGGTCCACGGCCGAAGCCCGGCCCGGCCCGGCCCGGCCGACCAGCAAGCATTCATCCTGTACTCCAACTACAAGCCCCTCGGGTGGAAATGCCGGTGTGGTGACCGGCTGTTCAATCCTTAGCCGGTGGCCACTGGGTATGATATTTTTGTTCATCTGAGAGGGGGTTTTGTCTTTTTTATTTTTTTTTGTGGTTGTGGTTTTTTTTTAAATTTGTTTTGATGTGGTTCTGATATTATTGTTACACTCAGGACTGTTTGGTTAGGGGGTGAAACTGAGAAGTGAGGAAACAGTGATAGCTCCTTTGAAAACTTGAAATTAGTCAGTTAGTTTTTTAAGTATTCGGATATTGTTGAAAGTATGATTTGAAAAATGTTATATCTTTTCGGTGTTTGAATGGTAACGTGAAAGTTCACAAAATTGACCACAAATAATATTAAAATAAAATTTAAGAAAAATAAAAATTAGATTGAAATTAGAATGTAAGTGAGATTTACATTACCATAAAATTAACTATTTTGAGTTACAACTTATTACAAATGAGATTTTTATGCTCACAAAGTAACTATAGCACCTTAGAAGTGAGCAAGTGATTGTATATATTAGAAAAGAGAAAAAGAAAATGGTTTTTTTTCATTTTCTTTTTCCGATGTTTGGATAGATAAGGAAGTGAGCAATTATACTTTCTCATTTCCTTACTTCCGCCCACTTCCTTTCAACCAACACACCCAGAGTGTAGTGATTGGTTTTTGATTATTGATGCTTGGGAAAGTGCTTTTATGTCTCCAGGGAGTTTTATCTTGTGTCAAAAACTTTCTGGAGAAAAAGTTCATATCAAAAAGTCCTTTGATCAAGTTTCCTTTGTTTGCATATTTCTGTCTCATACATGACTTGGTGTATATTCGTATTGTCCTTATTTTAATTTGACTCATTTATTGTCATTTGTTTTTTAATTGGCTCACGTGATGTAATATAAAATCTTTAATTACAGTTACTTTAATTGTTTTGTTGTTCAATTTAAAATTCTTTAAGCAACTGTTTTGCACTTCAATTATGGTTTGTCCACTTCAAAAAAATTTGTTAACCTAACAAAATATTTATAAAAAATTAATTATTTATTTAAAAAATAAATATAATGAAAAAATAATTAATAACTTGTTTTATAAATTCATTTAACATATGAATTTTTATTTATTTTTTAAACTTATTTGTTTGTTTATCTTTTTTATTAATTTCTGTCCAACTCCCGATCTGTGAAGCCCTTGATCCGCCCCCAATCTGTGAAGATCGTAGCTGCTAGCTCCGAGCTGCTCCGATTTTAGCAAGCTTCGTGAGTCCTCGTGGGCTCGTTATAATCCTGAGCAGAGAATAATTTTTGAAACTTAGATAAAAATTTTTGTTGGTGGTAAAGATTGTTTATATTTTGTGGTCGTATATTTCAAAAGGTAGTCATATTCCCAAAATTTGGACATATAAATACCAATAGTTGGACATATTTTTGAAAATGTGGACATATATTATACCTGATATTCAAGTTTCAAAAATGTGGATATATATTCCTATAATTGGACATTTTTTTAAAATGTGGATATATATTCTAAAAGGTGGACATATATTTCAAAATGTGGACATATATTTCAATTTTTGGTCATTTTTTCTAAAATGTGGACATATAATCCAAAAAGTGGACATATAGTTCAAAAGGTAGAGATTTTTTTCCCAAAATATAGACATATGTTTCAAAATTTATATATAAATACAAAATGAAAAAATCTCACATTTTTCAATTAATAACCTTACTCTCTTTCTGTTCACTTTCGTCAAACTTTGTCTAACTTTCTGTTTTTATGCCCATCTTATTCTCTTTCTGTTCACTTTCATCAATTGCTGTCTACTTTAATACATTTCTTTTCAATTTTTTAATGGTGCACAGAAAGTTAGGAAAGTGGACAAATTATTAAATATGTGGACAGGAAAACTTAAAATTGGACAGTATGATTCAAAAAAATTTGTCCTATCTTTTTTATATAATAAATTTATTAAAATAAAATTTTCATTAAAATCAAATTGATATTCTCAAATTCAGCAAGCTCATCACAAATTATTCCACTTTTAAATTAAAAATTAATCGCAAATACCATCACGAAATATTTTCAAAAATGTGGACATTTAATTGAAAAAGTCGACATATACTCCGAATTGTGGACATACATTCTGAAATTTGGACATATATTTCAAATGTGGACATATACTCTAAAATGTGGACAGAATGTCAAAAAAATGGATATAAAATATTGAAGAGTGATACCTTTGGCTTGTCCAAATTGTGAATATGACATAACGTTAGCGTATAAGTTCGCTTGAATATCTCCACTTTCATGTGATCATGTAGGTAATTCATTACGCTATGCTACACGACATAAAATAAGATTTTTTATGTCCTTCTTAATCTCTTTTTGTCCATCTTTGTCAATTTCTATCCAACTATCTCTTTTTATATCTGCCTTACTCTTTTTCTACCTACCTTCGTCAATTTCTACTCAACTCTCTCTTTTTATTTTACCTTACTATTATTCTGTCCACCTTCGTCAATTTCTATCCAACTTTCTTTTTTTCTGTCACTTTACTCCCTATTTGCTCACTTTCGTCAAATTCTATTCAACTTTCTTTTTTTTATGCTCACTTTCATCAATTTTTGTCTAACTTTCTCTTTTTCTGTCCACTTTCGTCAATTGTTGTCTACTTTTATGCATTTCTGTCCAATTTTTTATTGGTGGACAGCAAGTTAGTAAAGTGGACAAATTATTAAATACGTGGACAGAAAAACTCAAAAGTGGACAGTATGATTCAGAAAGTTTTGTCCTTTCTTTTTTATATCATAAATTCCTTAAAATTAGAATTTCATCAAAACTAAATTGATATTCTCAAATTCAGCAAGCTCATCACAAATTACTCCACTTCTAAATTAAAAATTAATCACAAATACTAGCATGATTATCATCAAAATGAGTAATTTCAAAAAATCTCAGTAAATTTCTATCCACTTTTCACTATTTGTGTCAACTTATTGAATCATTTATCCAATATATTCAATTTATGTTCACCAAAATGTGAAACCTATCTACAAATAAAATAAAATTCATCACAAATCACAAATACATCATAAATAACAGATTCACCACAAATTCATCACTTATCCTCAAAATTCATCAACAAAATTACATAAAATCCATCAATAGTGAACCAGTTTTTCCCCCTTCATTTCTTTAATCCGATTACTAGTTAGGGTTCCAGATTTTTAAATCGAATCAAATATCCAAAATTCACATTTATTAAAGTATTAATTCTAGGGTTTATTCAATTCCAAATTAGGAAGAATTTTTCAAAAATTTGTAAAAAGTTAATTTCCACTTTGAGGTAAAAAAATATCAAACCTATCAAATCCTAGCCTAAAAGTTAAACGGAAACCAAACCAAAATCAAACCTCAACTCTCAAAATTAAACCAACCCATAATCCCCAACACAAGCAGAACACCCACCAAGCCCCAATTGATCACTACCATCAAAGAAGCATCACCATCAAATGATCCACAAATCCTAGCTTGCGGCTAGATCGAGTGGGGGATCGCAGCCACCGTAAGGCGAGGAGCTCTGAGGTGCGGTCGGATCTTCGCAAGGCGAGGAGATGGGATCGCTGGGCGAAGTGATGGAACTCGCCGGATCGCTGGATTCGATAGGTTCGGAGAGGAGATGGGCTCCTTCTTTTTCCCTCTCCTCTCTCTTTCTTTATTAATAGCACACAGGAGAGGGGGACAGATTTGACAGAAGGGGTATTTTGGACTTTTAACTACCCACATTGGCCCATGTACATACAATCAGCATATATAGGGACTCAGGTGGACAAATATTTGTATTGAGAGACATTTTGGCACAAGTTCAAACTCCAGGGAGTTTCTGTCACAACACAAATTCCCTGGAGACCTAAAAACAATTTTCCCTTGATACTTTTGTGCAGGCAAGCATTAAGGTGGTTGGTTGTTCCTTTAAGTTTTTTTCTTTTTTTTCTTCTTTAAGTTTTTTTCTTTTTTCAGGGTTCAAACAAAATATATGATATAGACTTGTGTAATTTCGGAAGAATTTGAGCCCGAATCTTTCTCAGTCAAATACTAACATCCAACATTCAAATATAAGATCTATTCTATTGAAGTTAATCTATATTATTCCAAGTATATATAAACAAAAATCAGTGTTATGAATGCTTTTTGCCCACGCATCTAGTGGTGCAAAATGGACAGCCGAAAGTAGTGGTTAGAGCTATGTCTTTAGACATACAAATTCTCGATCCGGCCATTTGATCATGTTCTAAAGATTTATAAACACCTACAAATCAATTTTTGTTAGGTTTCAGCTACACTGTTGAACTAATCAACTCATTATTTAGGCTCTCCAGTTTTTTTCTACTTGATGCATGGGCAAAAAATATTTAAAATACTTGATTCTTAGTTTATAGATACTTGAAATAATATAGATCAACTTCAATGAAATGGATCTTATATTTGGATGATGTATGATTGTATTTAAGTAGGAAAGATTTGGGCTCGAATCCTTCTGGAACTACACAAGCCTAAGAAAATTACTTTTTTCGCATAGCGAACTACATGATTTTGTTTTTAGATTTTTTGCACCTTATATCAAATAGTTGCTGAGAAAAAACAAATTAATAGAGAAATGTGCGGAGAACATAGAAGATGAAGTTTTTTTTAACTCATTGGAGATGACCAAGAGAGGGGCATTGGAGGCAGTCTGTATAAGTAAGGAATGCAATAGTAAGAAGCACGAGCAGAGCGCGTAAGACATGCACAATATGCACAAGCAGGAAACAAGCTGGGACGTCGACTGAATGTGAAGAGCGGTCGACCAACTTGCACCGAGATTTAACAGAGAGTGACTTCTTTTTTTGGTGCAGGTAAATTGTACGAGCAGCCGATGGCACATGGAGGCAGTCGACCGCTCGGTCCACCGGGCTGCGGATTTTGTCAACTCCTAGTTGGTTTCAGAGTCTGTTTTGATGCAAATTTCGTAACCGATTTGGTTTCCTTCAATTTGCTCTCTCTTCCAGTTATACAAGGAGCATTTATGCACTCTTGTTGGTATTGATTTTGAATTGATCAATTGAATCGGTTGTTGGGAGTTATAGGATTTGTTTGTGAGAATTCTACAGCTAATTTGTGTAGATTCTCAATATGAATTTCCGGATTTATTTGTGACCCCTGTAACTCAGTTGTTTGAATAATATCTCCTCTCTTCTGTCCCGAGGACGTAGGCAAGTTGTCAAACCTTATTAAATCGTTTGATTCTTGTTTATTCATTTGTATTTTTGGTTCGTTTCGTATTGTTTGAGATTGACTCAGTGTTGAGAACGCTGTGATCAGTATCGTTACTGTTTGTCAGTGAATTCCTCTACAAGGCACAACAATAAATTCATCGTTGAGTTAATTTTTGGTACTTTTAAGGGTCAGTCACCTTAATTAGTGCCTTCTGAAAAAACACATGCCCATAGAATTAAGTACATGGATGAAATTTAGAATTGTTGTCTTGTAAATTGCGAGAGTTATGTAAAGTATCCGTTAATTGATTAAATTCATCATTTATTTGGCTTTTTTAATTGTTGGTTAACATTTGCAAAATTTAGCAGGAAAAACACAAGATTATGCACGAATACATACAAAAATGAAGATGAAATATTTTAGCATTACAAGGCGATAGTACTGTGACTGGTTGGCATTACAACAGCAAAGGAAAATTATCTCCAAGTCCCTGGTTTGAACCTTTGTCCGGATCGTTTAAGTTAGTCCCATTCGTTTAACAATGTCGTACTCTGAAACCCTATAGTAAATTTAAAATTTTTTAAATTGTAATTTATTTTAAACTGTCGTTTTGCAAAAGTTTAATTTTTGTTTTCTAAATTGCATTTACTAACTTTTTGGATACAAAATAGAGTTATCTAAAACTCTTTTTTTTTTCCCGGTTCATGTGTCGGAAGTTACTAACTTCAACCTGTTGGGATTTTTCTAAGCTACAGTTAAAGATAAAGATAGCAAACTCTCGTTTAGTAAATTATAAATTACAGTCAAATGGATACTATGTCAACTCAAGTCTAAACTTACATTTATCCAAATTGTGATAGAAAACACTGACTACGCTATAGTTATTCCGGAAGAGGCCGAATTCTTTCTACTCAAATACAACCTTACCATTTCCGAAAACAACATCCACTTCATTGAAGTTGATTTACATTATTTAAAATAGTTAAAAATAAAAAAAAAATCAAGAGTTTTAAATAATTTTTGCTCTCCATCAAGTAGGGGGAAAAAAATGAACGGCTGAAATAGTGAATTAGTTAGTTTAACCGTGTAGAATATTTGAAATCTAAAAAATTGGTATGTAAGGGTTTTTAAGTGTTTAAATTTTGATGAAATAGTCGGATCGAGAATTTGTATGTCTAAAAATATAGATGTAAGCAATATGTTATTTTCGACCGTCCATTTTGCCCCTACTTGATTTATAAACAAAAAATATTTAAAGTTGATTTTTATTTATACTTCAGTTGATTTTTAGTTTATACTTACTTTAAATAATGTATATTAATTTCAACTGAGTGAATCTTGTATCAATATGTCACAGAGTTAAATTTGAATAAGAATAATTCGGTCTCGAGTTCTTTTGAAATGATACTAGAGAATGATACTAGTTTAGATCTAAATGCCATAAAAAATTCACACACATGAACCGTACCGTCACTTCCTCCTCTTTCTCATCATCTTGGGATTCTGTACGGAGACAAGGCAAGGGAGCGATCTCTCACTTTCATGTAATTTTTTTTAAAGGGAGGGGCTCGATTGTAATAAAAAGCGATAGCCACAGAAAATTTCTACAAATCTTGTCAATATCATCCAAAAAAAATAAAAAAAAGAAAAATGAAGAAGCCTTAATACAATCGAGTCCCTCCCATTAAAAAAAAATTACCTACTTGTCGCGATTGGCCACCCTGTTAGATTTTGAACTTATTGTCTTGAGATCACGAGTTCAAATCCTCACAATAAGACATGACTTCTAAGGGTCTTTTATTGGGGAAAAATGCCTATCAGAACATGTCTTTGGTAACTTCTAACAAGCTGACAATCCAACTCCACTTAAACAAGTGCTATTTGTAACTTAATGGTAAATCTTTTTTGCAGTGATTAAGAGGTATGAAATTAGAGCTAACGGTCCCTTAGTTTGATTTTAACTTTTCGATGAAAATTCAAGTTTAGCAATTGATTCTGCATCCAGATTCCAAACTGGCCTTAAAAGACTTGGGCCTGAAACTATTATGGGACGCCTTCACATTATGGGCTTGATATTACTTGCCAGGCCCCAGGCTTTTCAATAACTGGCCTGCAATCAACCCCGGGTTCCTTTCCTTTCTTCTCCTTTCCTTGCCGTTGCCAGCTCCCCCTTTCGAAAAATAATCCCACATTGGATAATCAAAGAAATGGCGGCCACCGCTTCTTCTCTCCTGCCCTCCCCCCTTCTCTCTCTCATCATCGGACCGCCCTTTCCCGTCTCCTCCGCCCCTCTCTCCGCCTTCGCTCCAATCTTCCTCTCGCGTGAGATCCCGTCCTTCGCTCGTTCTTTGCTCCGCCTCTCCCCCCTTCTTCCTCGCCTCTCCACGCCCTAATCTTCGACTGCGACGGCGTCATCCTAGAGTCCGAGCACCTCCACCGTCAAGCCTACAAGGACGCGTTCGCGCGCTTTAACGTCCGTTGCCCGCCGTTGTCGTCGCAGCCCCTGCATTGGGGGGTCGAGTTCTATGACGAGCTCCAGAATCGGATCGGCGGTGGAAAGCCCAAGATGAGATGGTCGTTCCCCTTTCTCTCTTAAACTTTTGGTTTTATTTTTTGCATAATGCCCCTCTTAAAGCTAGAAAAGGATCAAATTGCATGAATTTTCATCAAAATGAAACCGAAATTGATGCGAAATTTATGGTTATTGTTTATAATTGTTTAAATCAGTGATCTAAGTTAGTTAATTTAATAGTTGGAGCCTAGAATTTCAGTTGAACCACCGAAATTGACAGTGAATTTGGTTGAATTTTTGGTGAAAAATTAATGAAAAGAAATGAAAATGAAACCGAAATTGATGCGAAATTTGTGGTTATTGTTTATAATTGTTTAATTCAGTGGTCTAAATTAGTTAATTTTATAGTTGAAGCCTGAAATTTCAGTTGAACCACCGAAATTGACAGTGAATTTGGTTGAAAATTTGAGAATTTTTTTGGTGAAAAATTAATGAAAATAAGGGAAGATAGTGTTAGGGCTCTGATAATGTGAAGATAATGAAGTTGAGAATCGATGAAAAGCGTGTTTGGATTCATGAAAGTGGGAGGAAAATGGGAAGTGAGAGAACTCATTTCTCACTTCTCACTTCTCATGTTTGTTTTGATATGGAAATGAGAAATGGGAAAAAAATCCCTTTTTCTTTTCTCTTTTTCTTTTTACACCTCTCTTTTACACTACCATTTTTCAACTTTCAGAGTGCTACAATTAACTTTGTTGTCAAAATTTTTACATTCACTTCCACATTACTAAGCAAATACCGGAAAATATAATATACTTTTTCACTTATATTTTCACATTACAACCAAACACCGGAAATGAGAATTGCATAAATCTCAAATTTTCACTACGCTTCCATATTTCCCATTTCATTTCTCACTTACACCTTTTCCTCCCACTTTCATCAACCAAACAGGCCCGAAATGTACTTGGATGAAATGAACTTGAGAATAGATGTTTCAGACATGGACACATGGATGCTTCATTTTCATTCTACAATTTTAACTTTGAAAGAATTTGGATAATCTTTTGAGTGTACATGCACTACATGAGTGTTTTGAATGACTAGTAGCAGAATACAACTCTTACTAGTACATGCGAAAAAGCATATTTACTTTAGTTATGCAAAAAGCAGCCCCCACCCCCCCCCCCCCCCCCCCCCCCTCCTCCCGCCCGTTTATTGATGTTGGTGACATTGGAATGAATAGGTATTTCAATGACAATGGCTGGCCTTCTTCTACTATATCCGAGTCACCTCCTTCAGTGAATACAGATAGGGAAAATTTAATTGATGTAATCCAGGTGATTTTACTGTTGAAATCTTTATATATAACTAATTTAGTACTGATTGCAGTCGACATGTTGATGGTAGACTTAAGTTGCTGGTTTGGTATATTTTTGCCTCAAATTGGATTTGGAGTATCTTGTCATATTACAAAGATCCCCCCACCCCTTTTGTTTGCTTATCTTATTACATTGGGTGGTTTGACTTGGTACGTTTATGAAGGAGGCCTTTCTGCTTTCTTATGTTAAATGGGAACTATGTTAAGAATTATGGAAGCTTCGGTTCTCTGGATGCTAATTTCTATGTATTTGTTAATTGTCATGCGGAAATAAAAAAAGGAGAACCACTTTCATCAAAATTGTTGCTGCTGCTGTCAGATCAAAATCAGATCGTAAACTATAATGGGGCGTAGATTGGATAAGATATGAATCCAATTATCGATTGTCAACTTGTCTTAAAGAAATGATAAATGATAGAGAAAATAAACATGAATCTTAGTGTGAAGTCTTACCTAGTTTGATATACCCCACCAAATCGTATTTTGACACACCCCTAAAAGAACCTTTAAATTAATTCAAATTACCATGGATCCGCTAATTATTGGATTTATTCAATGAGTATTCATCAAATGCATCCTAATTTGTTAGAAAGATGACTGGTTAAAGTAATAACTGAATGTACCCTAGACATCTGCGAGGTTATTTGAAATCTGTTGATCTGTTTCAAAATAAGAAAGATGATGATGGCTGGGTTAAAAAACAAGAGCCTGTATTGAAGGTTAATTTTCCTCCAAGTTGTTTTTTGCGAAACAATTTGCTATAATTCACCTATGGTAAGTTTTATCACTTTCTTCCTCCTTAGTATCCAATTGTGACAAAAAAGATGTGGAGGATCTTATTATATTCATATATCTAGGACATTAAATGTTGAGTCATGTATGATTTGAATAGTCCCAGGTCAGATAATTGAGTAAAATGTGAATGATATAAATAGAAAGTTGGGCCTTTATCTATCAGTTTAAGATTTTGGGTACATAAGGTCTCTACCTATATTTGTGTTTTCACCAGTTTGGCTCCTTGATGGAGCGATTTGTTCTAATAAATTGGTATCAGAGCCTGGTTGTGGTCCAAGAGGAAGTTAGGATGTGATGTTTGTAACCATAGGTGTTGGTGCCGTTTGAGTTGGCCCATGTCGATGTCTATGTGCTGTTTGAGTTGTCCATGTAATTCTTACCTCCATCTAGGTGATGGACATGGCCCTCTTACCTTATGTGTTGAGGGATTTGTTCGCTTGTGTAATTCTTGTGAATTACACATGAAAGGGGAGATTGTGGAATCATGTGTGATCTGAATAATTCCATATTGGATAATTGAGTAAAAAATGAATGAGATTAATAGAAAGTTGGGTGTTTACCTATCAGTTTAAGCTTTTGGATCACACAAATGTCTATGCCTATATTTGTGCCTTTACTGGTTTGACTCTCTGATGGGCTGATTTGTCCTAACAAGAAACACAATGCAACATGTGAATCCAGCTTATGGAAAACAAATATAGTAAAGACGTTTTAACCAAGTTTGAGGAGAAAGAGGTATCAGTTTATTCTGCTTAAATGTTAAACATCCTATAGAAAAACAAAAAGTAGAGCACAAAAAAATAATATGAATTGGGTGCATTACTAATTATTAGAACAATCATCTTGACCTTGACTTTATTCATCTATAAGAACTCACCCAGTCCCTCACAACACTTTCTCATGTTCACTACTGATGAGAACACACCGTTTTGCAAGTCTACATTCAGCGAAGACGTACTGCATTTATTTAGTTCTAGTTTATTTTAATTGCTTTTATTTTAGTTTATTTTGAATTCACTTTTTTTTTATTTGAAAATTTAGTACCGCATCGGTTATGTTTTGAAAATTGGACTTGTGTAAAGCCTATAAATAGGCCTCAAGACCTCACTTATTGGCATCGAATGATTGAAATCAAAATTTACAGTTAAAATTCTTGAGATTTGATTTTGTGGTCTTGAGATTTGGTGTAAGGGGTGTGAGGCCCAACCCTACTGAAATTCTTCACCACCATCACATTCTTCCTTCTCTTCCACCATGGCCGGCCACCACCACCACCACCTAAGGCCGGCCCCCTTCCCCAAGCTTCCCTCTTTTCTCCTCACTTCCCTCTTCATTTCCACTCCTCCCTCTCTAATTTTCCCAAAACCCATCACCACCACCTTCATCATCTTCTTCAATCCACCATCAATCCACTACTAATTCCTCCACTTCCACCACCCAACCTCTATCTCCTCCTCCTCATCTAACTCCCCAACACCACCAACAACCACCACCACCATCTTCAACAATACCACCAACCACAACAACAACAACAACATCACCATCAACACAACTCCCCTCCCCCCTCTCTCCACCACCCAAGGGGCGCCGCCGACCGCCCCTCTGGCGGCGCCGCCGCCCAGGTCGCCGCCAGCGGCCAGCAACCGCCGGCCACCCACCCCACTCCCCTCTCTTCTTTCTCCTTTCCCTTCTTTCTTTCTTCCTTCCTTCCTTCCTTTCTTTTCTTCTTCTTTTTTTTCCTTCTTTCCTCTTTTACCCCATTCTTTTCCATCAAACTCTCCCTATCACCCCCTCTACTATATCCCGCATAAGTCTCTTTCTCTCTCTCCAACATCTCTTTCTCTCTCATTCTTCTCTATTTCCTCTCTCATCCTCTCTCAATAAATAAATAAATATATATATATATATATATGGATTGGTGGCGTGTACGTGTTTATGGTGTTCTGGATTTACGGCGTTTTTCGATGGTTTAGGCGAGTACCTTTTCTGGGAACGTTATTCTGGTTTTTAATACATGATATATCGTTATGCGAGTTGATATATGATATGCGAGTGATTTTCTAATATTAACATGTTATATGAATACATGTTAGCCGTTATTATAATTCATTGAACTAGTATTATATTTGCATTAGATATGCCTCGATATGCTCCCGCTTTGCTCGGCTTCGCATAGCTAATTAATAGATTAAATTATTGTTGTTATAGATATGGTTGTGAAAAGTTTGAAATGTTTAACTATACTGTTCTCCTGTACCATGTTACATGACCGGATGATTACCTGATATATGATGTTGTCAACTCTATTTAACTCACCTGATACTGACATATTAAGTACCTGACACTGATACTTGACTCATGATATCTGATACCTGACACCTGATATTTGACACTTGACAATTGACATGCTATCACTTACTTTACATGCTTTCACATGGTACTAGTGCACTTGACCTGATGTTGTGACACCTAACTGGATTACTATCACACCTCTATTGCAATGTCTATTCATGATTACCACTTTTACGGGGACTTGGGCATGATTATTATACTGTTACCAGACATCTGGTACTCCTGAACTCCTGTGCTCCTGAACTCCTGTATTCCTAAACCCCTGTAACAAGGAGACTCCTTATATTATACTCTTGTTGATCCGCGTAATAGGATAACCATGGATATTGGACTACTGTGAATACCCTGTGGACATTATTACTGGACAATCTGTAATAATTGAACAACTTACCCGGGACGGGGGAAACTGATGGGTACCGATATAACTTCTATGTTTATAGTGGTCATACAAATGTTGTACAACTAATTCCTAGGTTTCGACCTGGAGGTCACCAGGTGTTTCCGTGGGGTGTACTAGCGCCCCTACTCCCCTGCCTCATGCCGGGTGTGCCGTAATCTCCTGGGTATATTTCTTTGGGGAGCGGTGACACCCTATTTCTGTTCGGGCGTATACTATGTCCTACGGGCATATAGTAAGACCAGGTACCTAGCGGTACGTTCTACCTCAGTACCGGATACTCTTAGACCGTTGTCCCGGGCATGCACGTCACCCATTCTAAACATGGTTCGTCAATCCCTATCAGTTTTCAATAACCAACCTCGCTCGACTTGTATGCGGAGGTATATGGTATGGGACATATACTGAAATATACAAATTGAACGAGTCTTAATAATATAATAATAATAAGTTACTGACATCTGACTAGCGGTATACTTGACCTATACTTGTGAGACCTGTGACAATACATTATCCTGCTCGCCACTTACATCTGACATCTATGCTACTGTGTTGAATTACCTGACTTGCTTATTTTTTTTGAGTTTTCATACTGTTTTCTATGCATGTTTTCCGATTCAGACTTATAGATATACATGTATTTACTTGATTTCAGATTTACTGTCGTTCATTTAATTTCTTTTATGTTACTTGTCATTGCCTGTACCCGTATGCCTGAACCACATCACTTGATCATGTACACGTATGAGTGCCTGAGCATGCCAACTGACCTTATCATACGTACTCGCTGGGTTGTTTTCTGACAACCCTGGATCCTCATGTCCAGATCTTAGAGTCTGGACCGTGGTGACATTACTATACCTGATCAGAGTGGCGCAGCGGAAGCGTGGATTAGCGGTTGCTTGTCCGAACCCTCTTTCTTCCAGCTTTCCCTTATTCGGCTCGCGAGATTCTCATCTTGCTACTCGTGAGTACTTTCCCGTATTTTATATTGTACATCCTACTTTTGCGCTTCTTGGTGATCTTATATACTTGATTTATTATATCATGCTCTATGATAACTCTGTACTTGTGTCATTATTACTGGAATGTATATTACCACTGTGCTTCTGTACTCTGATTCTTGCCTGTACTGATGTTTAGCGTATATATGTGAGGGTATTTTCGCCCTGCGTATATACGTCACAGTAACGTCTCCGTACCCGCGGGATCGGGGCGTTACAGAGTGGTATCAACAATAAATAGTGAAATATGGAAACAACATTAAAATTCATGTGGTATGAAGTCAATTATCAAGTTATTATTAAGATTCGTTCAATTTGTATGTTTGGTTATATGTCCCATACCATATACCTCCGCATACAAGTCGAGCGAGGTTGGTTATTGAAAACTGATGGGAATCGACGAACCATGTTTAGAATGGGTCTCGTGCATGCCTGGGACAACGGTCCAGGAGTATTCGGTACTGAGCCGGAACGTACAGCTAGGTACCAGGTCTTACTATATGCCCGTAGGACTTAGTATACGCCCGAACAGGAGTAGGGTGTCACCGCTCCCCAAAGGAATATACCCAGGGGACTACGGGACACCCGACAGGGGAGTAGGGGTGCCAGTACACCCCACGAAAACACCTGGTGGCCTCCAGGTCGAATCACAGGAATCAGTTGTATAACATTTGTATGACCACTATAAACACGGAAGCTATATCGGTACCCATCAGTTTCCTCCGTCCTGGTGTAAGTTGTTTAATTATTAGAGATTGTCCAGTGATAATGTCCACAAGGTGTCCACAGTAATCCAATATCCATGATTATCCAATTACGGGAATCAATGGGAGTATAATATCAGGAGCATAATGTCAGGAGTCTCTCTGTTTCAGGGGTTCAAGTATACATGAGCACAGGAGTTCAGGAGTACAAAATATCTGGTAACAATATAATAATCATGCCAAGTTTCCGTAAAAGTGATAATCATGAATATGCAATGTAATACAAGTGTCAGGTGTAATAGTATCCAGTCAGGTGTCACAATATCAGGTCAAATGTGTCAGTACCAGGTGATAGCATATGTCAAGTATCAAGTGATAGTATGTCAGGTCTCAGGTGTCAGGTATCAGGTGTCAAGTAATAACATGTCAAGTACCGGTGTCAGATATCAAGTGTCAGGGATCAGGTGTCAAGCATAAACATATCAGCGTCAGGTAATTAACATGTCGGTATCAGGTGAGTTGAATACAAAGTTACAACATCGTATATCAAGTAATCATCCGGTTATGTAACATGGCACATGAGAACAATATAGTTAAACATTTCAAACTCTTCACAACCATATTTATAACAACAATAGATTAATTTATTAATTAGCTGTGCGAAGCGGGAGCGTTTCCAAGCACATCCGATGCAAGTATAATGTCAGTCCAATGAGTTATAATAACGGCCAATAGGTATTCATATGACATGTTAATTTTAGAAAATCACTCGCATATCATATATCAACTCGCATAATGAGACATCATGTATTAAAAAGCAAGATAACAATTATTAGGCATGTAATGATAGTAACAAGACATTCGCATATCAATATATCATGCAATAGACGTTAAAATAGCAATTACTAGGTATGAAACGATGATAGCAAAGCACTCGCTTAAATTTATATCAAACTCTAGAATAGAATTAGTAAGGCATGAAGCAACATAAGGAAAGTACTCGCCTAAATCACCAGAAAATGGCGTAAAATCTTGGAACACCAGAAACACGTGCACGTCACCAATTCATATTAAAATATATAGAAATATAATTCTTAAAATATATAATTATTAATAATTTTTAGAGAGAGTTAGAGAGGGAAAGAGAGGAGAGAGAAAAGAATGAAAAGGAGAGAGAGATAGAGAGTTTGAGAGAGTTATAAGAAGGGGGGAGAGAGAGAAGGGGGCCTTGCTGGAAATAGTAAAGGGGGGTAAGGGAGAGAGTTTGATGGAAAAGAAGGCGGTAAAAGAGGAAAGAAGGAAAAAGAAAGAAAGAAGAAAAGAAAGGAGAGGGGAGTGGGGTGGGTGGCCGGCGGTTGCTGGCCGCCGGAGGGGTGGCCGGCGGCGCCCCTTGGGTGGTGGAGAAAGAGAGGGGGGAGGGGAGTTGTGTTGATGGTGATGTTGTCGTTGGTGGTGTTGTTGAAGATGGTGGTGGTGATTTTGGTTGAAGATGGTGGTGTTGGGGAGTTAGAGGAGGAGGAGATAGTGGTTGGGTGGTGGAAGTGGAGGAATTGATAGTGGATTAATGGTGGATTGAAGAAGATGAAGGTGGTGGTAATGGGTTTTGGGAAATTGGATAATGAGGAGTGGAAATTGAAGAGGAGGGAAGTGGAGGAGAGAAGAGGGGAGCTTGGGGGGAAGGTGGCCGGTCGTAGGTGGTAATGATGGTCGGCCATGGTGGGAGAGAAGGAAGAAGGTGATGGTGGTGAAGATGGTGATGTTGAAGTTGGTGTAGTAGTAGGTGTTGTTGGAGATGGAGTTGGAGAGGGAGATGATGTGGGGGTGGCTTGGTAGAGGAGATGGCTGGAGGGTGGCGCCGGCGGTGGTGCTTGTGTTGGCCGGTGATGGAGCCAAGGGAGGGAGAGGGGAGATGAGATTAAGAGAAAAAAAAGTGAGGTGAAAGAAAGATAGGAGAGAGAAAGAGAGATTGTTTGTTGAAAAAAAAAGAGGAGATAATGATGGGTGGGGGAAGAAATTTGCAGGTGATGGGAGAGGTATGGGGGCTGCAGTCGGCAGCACATGGGAGAGGAAAGGAAAAGAAAGAAAAGAAAGAAAGAAAAGGAAAAAAAGAAGAGAAAATAATATTATTTAAATAGGGTAAAAATTGACTGTTTCAGAAACGTTCCGAAAAATTCTCAAAAATAGAAAATATTATTTTAAGATACCTGGAGAAATCAGATTCGAGAATTCAATCTGGTTTTCAAATTAAAAATCTTGAAATCTTTCGGTAATACCGGTCGACACCAAAACCGGTCGATTTTCGATAAATTCAGAAAAATCTTCAAAAATGCACGTAGAGAGAAAATGAGATTATAAGAAGTAATGTGAAAGTCGTTTCTAAAAATTCAACTCCATTTGAAAAATAAAAATCCGGGAACCGGTCAGCAACACTGATCGACACCGGTTTTGAAAATTTTACAAATTAACTCTGAAAAATTTCAAAAAATCATGAAAAATCTAAAATATTGGAAGACAATGTTTGAAACTAAAACCGATCAAATCTGACTACCAAAAAGACCAAATCGAGTAATATACTTGGATCGGGTCCCCGGTTCAGACTAGGGCTGACTCCGAGTTCACGAATCCGGATCCAATAAAACAATCATACAAATAATTATAAAATCAAAACAAATACAAAAACTAAATCGAAAAAATATGATATAAAAATCAGAATACGTATTTAAGTACGTATTCCAGGAACGGGGTGTTACAGTCTTTACCAAAATTTGGGAGAAAAAGATCTTAGAGAGTTAATGATTTCTCCATCAATACTATTATTTAAAGACAATTATAAATATAACTCATAATATGAGTAAGACTCCTAAAGATATAGAAACTCCTAATAAAATAAAGATTAAAATAAAGACTCCACTAATAAAGAGTTTAACACTCCCCCTCAAGTTAGAGTATAAATATTTATTATGCCTCTTTTATTAAGTAAGTCCGAGAAAGCTCTAGGAGGAACGTGTTTTATAAACATATCTGCAATTTTTCAGTAGACAGAGTGAATAAAGTAGAAATCAACTTCCTAGATGCCGCATCACGAAGAAAATGGTAGTTCACTTCTGTATGCTTGGTCCTCTCATGAAAGACAGGATCATACTGATTATGTAAATAACAGGTTATCACAGTATATGGGATCAGACCATCCACACTAAATCCAAGTTCCCACAACATGAATTTCAACCACATCATCTCAGAAGTTGTATGAGCCATAGTTCTATAATCTGCTTCAGCATTGGAATGAGACACGACACTTTGCTTCTTACTCTTTCAAGTAACCAAATTGCCTCCAACAAATGTGCAGTAGTCAGAAGTAGATTTTGTACCGCTTTTGTCTTTTGCATAATTAGAATATGAAAAAGCTTGAACCTGCAGATGTCCATGCTTTTTATACAACATACCTTTACTTGGAGATCTTTTAATGTATATTAGAATTCTCAAGGCGGTCTTCCAATGAATCTCTCTAGACTTGTGCATGAACTGACTCACCAATCCAACAATGTAGTCAATACCTGATTTTGTAACTGTGAGATATATAAGTTTACCTATGAGTCTCCTGTACTGAGAAATATTCTCAAATAGGGGTCTAATTTCATCCCACAAATCAACATCAGTATTTATAAGCGTATGCAATGGCTTGCATCATAGTAGTCTAGTCTTTTGTAGTAAATCCAAAGCATACTTCTGTTAAAAAAAAAAAACTACTCAATGTTTACTGTGAGTAATTTCAATTCTAAGCATGTATCTTGGCATGTCCATGTCTTTGGTCACACTCTGAGTCTTAAGATACTCTTTAGCTTTCTCAATACTATCTAGCATCATTCCTAGTCAGTAGAATGCGATCAATATAAACAACAAGAATGACAGTACTATAAGAAGTCTTGCAAATAAAGACAAAATGATCAGAACAGCACTTATGAAATCCCACATCAGCGATGATATGGATGACCTAATCAAATCAGGCGCACTGACTTTGCTTAAGATTATATATCATCTTTTTGAGTTTGCACAACATATCGTTCCTCTGAGCAGCATGCCCAGGATGCTTCGTATAGACCTCATCAAGGCCACTATACAGGAAGGCGTTCATCATATCCACCTAAAACATTGGTCATTGGTGGTTGACTGCCGGAGAAAACATGGCATAATAGAGTTGAGACGAGCTACATGAGAGAAGGTTTCAAGATATCCACTCCATAAGTCTGAATAAAACCTGGAGCAACTAGTCAAGCCTTATATATGTTCACTGTGTCGTCTGGACAATACTTGATAGTAAACACCCATTGGCAACTGAGTACAGGCAATCCATATTAAGTAGGCACAAGGTGCAAGGTTTAACGGGAAATGAGAGCATCCATCTCGTCATCCATGGTTTGCTTCTATTATGGGTACATTAACGCTTCGTGATAAGACTTAGGTATAAAAACAGAAGACGATCATAGGAAACAAAATTAAAAATAGGATGCTCACTACAAAATTGTTTTACCCTTTGCATGTGCAATAGGAAGCTCTAACGCTGAAGAGGCAGAAATATCCATCTCAGTAGTAGAAAATGAAGAAGCAGTTAGGTAGAGATGCAGAATTAGGATAATCAGGATGAGTAACTGTAGATTCTAGATCAGCAGAGAGTGAAGTAGAGACCACATTCTTGAGACGTCTGATAACACATGCAATGGTTTTAGTATCATCTCTTTCTCCAAATCCGCAGAATTAGGCATAGGCTAAGGTTTAGAGAAGAAGCAATATGAGCAAAATACGGAGCTGACTCAAAGGTCACATCAACATAAATATAAAACTACTGGGTATAGGATCAAAACATATATAGGCTTCTGAGTTCGTGAATAGCCAACAAAAACACATTTTATAACTCTAGGTTCTAACTCATCCAATCTTGCTTGAAGATTTTGAACAGAACAAGTAGAACCAAACACGCGAGAAACAATTGAAAATGTAGGTTTGTCAAGATGTAGGTAAAAAGGAATTTTATCATGAAGTACATAAAACATGCTATTTATTAAATTACAAGCATAAAGAATAGCTTCAGCCTAAAAAGTTTTAGATATACATGCATGTGAACTAACAAGGTGCGAGCTACATCTAAAATGTATCTCAGTTTTCTTTCAGCTACCTCATTCTACTGTGAAATAGTATGGTATAAAATATCATGAGATGTACAAAAATAAGAAACTTCTTTTTAAGTATACTTAAGAGCATTATTAGTACGCAAAATACGAATAGTAATATAAAACTGGGTTTTTATTTCATTGATAAATTCTTTTGTTGAATTAGGAACCTATTAAAGTAGACCCATGCATGGTAGTATTAGCTGACTACGATTTATGAGCAGTTTGTAGCTCAAGAAAATCCTCATAATTTGATTGGGAGTTCTGCACAATAGGAGTAGCAGTAGAGGATGTAGCAATTGTAGTACATACAGAATCAACAACATGAGCCCACTTAGATTTACCGAACTTGTCTCAACACTTATCTGATCTATTATTGTTTCACCACAGTGAATATAATGACGTGGACCCTTGTCTCCACGTCCACGTTCTCCCCCTGAATTGCGGCCACGACCAGGGCTACGTCCTCCACCTCTATCGTGACATCCAGCCACCATAACAGAACTCTCAATACTAGAAGATACGCTAGGAGAAGAATCACCTCCGATAAAAACACGATGAACTCGAGATAGGGTGCAAGAGAGAAGGAACTGTATCACCACCGAGAATCTGTCCTTGAACTTGGTTGCCCGAGAATCCAGTTCAAAAAGAAACTTTGCGACGACTAGCTCATCACGATACAACTAAAGCTGATGGGGACATCACATCAGTACTAATTATCTTTTTATGTCTTAGTCTATTTTTGAGTTTAGCCTTTTCTTTTGTTATAAAACTTAGTCCCACATCGGTTGCGATGGGGAAGTTCACTTTGTAAGAGCCTATATAAAGAGGCTCAACTCAATGAATAAACAGACAATGATTAAATAAAACTTTTCAGTTAAAATTTCAGAGCTCTTGGGTTCTTGAGATTGGGTGTGAAGCCCGTGGTGCAAGGGGTGCGAAGCCCGCGTAAGGGGTGCGAAGCCCAAAGTTATCTGGTTCTTTTTCCAACCTTAATCTCTCTTTTCATTTTATTTCTTGTAAACCCTAGTTTTCCTTTTTATTTGTATTCGAAGGTGATTGCGATCCTGTTTTTTTACATCAATTTGGTATCAGAGCTTTGGTCTCAATCCCCTTCGAATTTCTTCTCTTCCCCAAATTCTAAATCTAGATCTGGATCTCTAGATCTAGATCTACTTTACAAAAAAAATCGATTATTGTTAGATCTAGATCTAAATCTATAGATCTATTTAGATCTACTTTGCCCAAAAAGAAAAAAAGAAAAAGAAAGAAAGAAAAAAAACAGAAAAAAAAAACAGAAAAACAGAAAAAAAACAGAAAAAAAACAGAAAAGAGGGAAGAAACAGGAGAAAAAAAAGAGAGATTTTTTTAAAAAGTTACTGTTCACCGTGAACAGTAATTACTGTTCACTGTGAACAGTAATTACTGTTCATCGGTTACTGTTCACAGTGAACAGTACCGCCATCTCCCACCCCAACCAGTCCGGAATCTGTTTCTCGCCCGTTCGGAGTCCGTTTTGAGCTCTGTTCGAAGCGTTGGGTTCGTGACTGAGCCCCGAAGCCATTACAAAGATTTCATAGCACTTGAGCAACAGATCTGACCTCCACTAGCTCGTATTTGGCACCAGTACTGTCTCAGCAGCAGAGAATCAGTGTTCTGACACATCTTCAGCCCAATTTGAGTCCAATTCAAGCTACCGATTTATTGGGTAACATCTGATCTTTATGCATTGAGTTTTATTCATGGGATTTTACTTTTGTG
This sequence comes from Agave tequilana, assembly GCA_038442645.1. Classification (NCBI taxonomy): domain Eukaryota; kingdom Viridiplantae; phylum Streptophyta; class Magnoliopsida; order Asparagales; family Asparagaceae; genus Agave; species Agave tequilana. The sequence continues at coordinate 102,211 of JAVJIF010008756.1, forward strand.
GCAAATACATTTATACTGATGGGGATGAAAAGGAGGTTGAAAGTGACATGTATGCAGCTCTCCCGTATTTTCGGGGTTTTTATGATCAAGATGGGTATGAAAAGTGGGAAAATCATCTTGAGCATTTCTTCAGGTATTTCTCCTTGACACCTGCGCAGAAGTGTCATTATGCCCAAATGAAGTTAGCTGGAGAAGCTTATTGGTGGTGGGAACACAATCATATCAACTGTCGAGATTGGCTTATCCTACAAGAACTTCTTCATGCCCGTATGCTCCACATCTCGAGGGGCCACAATTCAGCGATTTGGTTGCTGAATGTAAGGAGATTCTCGCTGGCATGATTAAGAAGCTAGAAAGTAAGCCGATACAGGCTGTTGAAAATCCAGAATCAGAGCAAGAAATTGATGACAATCTAGAGCCAAAGCCGGAAGTTTATGATACGCCAGAGCTAAGACCAGAAGTTATTGCTGAGTCGGTGTCACAGAAAGAAGAGGTTTCCTCACAGCCTATGAAAGTTGAAGGTCTCCCTATTGAGACCCTTGTAGATCTTCCAGCGGAGCCTACTTTGAAGTTAGTACCACCATTGGCAGCTATGAGTGTATCATTTTTTTTAAGATCGCCTGATGTGTACGACCAATTGCAGATATGTCTACAGGAGCCAGGCTCATAAATGATCAGGGCACTTATGGTGCAAAGTGCAATCTGTTCAGTTTTCATCATGGATGACGTGCCTCAGTTTGCTATTGGTGTCTTGATCAAGCTGTTATCTTTTATCGCTCCGACACGGAGACCAGTTCCACCTCCACCACCTTGGTCTCGATGTGATGCATTAGTGCCACTGTCACGGCCACCACCATGGCCCGATTGAGATGCTTCATGAGAGGTGTCCTCACTCGACAGGGTCGACTCTCTCCCACCCCGGGGAAATGATGGGGACATCACATCAGTACTAATTATCTTTTTATGTCTTAGTCTATTTTTGAGTTTAGCCTTTTCTTTTGTTATAAAACTTAGTCCCACATCGGTTGCGATGGGGAAGTTCACTTTGTAAGAGCCTATATAAAGAGGCTCAACTCAATGAATAAACAGACAATGATTAAATAAAACTTTTCAGTTAAAATTTCAGAGCTCTTGGGTTCTTGAGATTGGGTGTGAAGCCCGTGGTGCAAGGGGTGCGAAGCCCGCGTAAGGGGTGCGAAGCCCAAAGTTATCTGGTTCTTTTTCCAACCTTAATCTCTCTTTTCATTTTATTTCTTGTAAACCCTAGTTTTCCTTTTTATTTGTATTCGAAGGTGATTGCGATCCTGTTTTTACATCAAAAGCACTTTCAAATTCAGTACAAAGGGTTAATAGAAATTCAAATCATCAAGAGTCCCCTTCAACTCAGTGTAGTAACCAGACAGAGAGCGACCATCCTATCGCAGTGAGAATAATTTCTCATACAGATCAGCAACACGAGAAATGTTTTGCTCGTTGAAATACATCTCCTTCAAGGTATCCCATATTTCTTTAGCATGACACTTGCACTGACCTTCTCATCCATATTGCTGAATAGCCATGTCATCATGCTACAATCACTGGCCACCCAAATTATCATAGGTAGCAGTATCCTTTGCTGGATGATCTTCTGTAAGATGCTTCATTTTCTTCTATGAACCGATGAAGAAATGAAAGGACTAGGCCCAGAGAAAGTAGTTAGTATCATTGAGTTTTATGGTAGTAGCAAAGAACTGTTTGAAGTTATAGAATCGAATGTGTGCTTGATGTCTTCGAAAAACATAGTAGCTATTAGTTAGATAGACATGAACATGTAGATAGATATGCAGCAATAGCCACATATAACGTAAACAAGGACGTTCAAGCAAGGCTGTGGATAGAAATAGAGAAGATAGATAGCCTGGACCATGTCTTTAGGAGCATCAAGAGGTCACCAGTGGGCACAGAGGAGTAGAAGGGCCTTGAAGAGGTCACGATCATGTAACAGGGCCTCGTCGAGGTCAAATAGGCAGGCATGAGAGATCATTGGGTGGTGGGGAAGGCAAGAAAGGAGATGGATTGGTGTTCGAGTGATAGTGAAGATAGGAGAAAGGCTAGGATTAGTTTTTTTTTTTAATTTGCTATTCACATGAACAAGGTTAGTTTTTTTTTTTTTTTAATTTAGTGTTCACGTGAACAATGCTGCCACGTATTGTTCACGCGAATATTATTTTTTTCTTTAGATCTTAGGATGGGTGGTGGCTAGGGTTAGAGTTTTTGCTCTGATAACATTTCAAAATTTTGGGGGGAAAAGATCCGAGAGAGTTGATTCCTCTCTCAATACTATTATTTATAGGCAATTACAAATACAACTCATAATATGAGTTGGAGTCCTAAACATATAAAATAAAGACTCCTAATAGAAAACTAACAATTAAAGATTTTAACAGTCTTGGATCTATGTGTGTCAATTTCACTGGGAACCCTAAGGCTACTTTGAGGATGAGTAATGCCACAACGTTAACTTGATAAACTCCTAGGCCTTCCTCTGTTCTCTTAAAAGGTCTCAAGGATTTTGCATGTGTGCTACAGTTCCCTTGTATTCTCACCTAAACCAAAATGTTTGGCTTTTAGACAGTGTTCTAAATAGTAGAAAGCGTGGCGTAGCGGGCAAGAGCCGCTAAGTGCTAGAGTGGAAAGCGGTCGCTTTAGTAGCTCCTAAAAAGGGATGAGTATTTAAATAAATAAATAAATATAACTAATATATACAAAATTTATATATGTGCATACATTAGATGTGCCTTTAAAAAAAATTAAAGAAACAGAAAATTCAGATCAGTGAAATAGATAAAGAAATATAAAGTGTTATTCAAATTACAATTGTATCAAAGTGATGACTTGTGAGCCATAAGTGGGAGAAAGTTGGTTTCTTTGCAGCTTCATGACTGCTCAGGATTAAAAAACTCAAATATCATACTTAAAAGTTAAAACTTGAAGGTTAAAAACATTAAAAAAAAATTCCAATATGAAATTTGATGTAGTACTTGCCTTTGTAGTGAGATACTTTTCTAAAGCGGGGTATACTTTTTTCACTTACCAGGTTTTCGATAATTTTTTGGTGCTAACTTGCTTTTTATTCGCTTTTTTTGGGTAAAGCCCACTTTAGTGGGTTTGTCAGCACTAATGCGCTCGCTATAACTTTCATCTGCTTTTCTATTCCGCATCAGGTTAAAGCCTAGCGTATATCTACCACAATGCTAAAGTGGCTGCTAAAAATGCTCTTTAGAAACACTGCTTTTAGGCCAAACAACTATGCTTGATAAAAAAAAATTGGGTTGTTCTGGTTTGAGCTCTTGGGGTGATCTGCTCGAACTTTGACATAAAATTTCTATTGAGCCCTCTCTGGAGTCTGACCATTCTCCATCCTCTTAGCCTCGTTCTGGGATGTTTAAGGCCTACTCCGTTCTCTATATCTTCGGCAATGATCTCCAGCTGAAGTAGTAAAGAACCAGTTTATGATCTTTTGCATGTCTCCAAGTCCCTCTCTATCGACAACGTTTAGTTGAAGCCTAGCAAGAAAATCAAGATCATGAAGAGACACCTATTAAACTTCTCGAGGGAGATTAGTGCCCTGCACCTATCTCGCCTCTATTTGCCGTGTTGCTCTCCGAGCTTTGTCGCCTCTATTTGCCGTGTCGCTCTTCGATGAGTGGACGCCAAAAGACATTGCTGCTGTGGGCGCATCAGATGATGCGGCTTGAGCTTATGTATTTTGCCTTTTTATTTTTAGCTATTTTTTCCCCTTCTGTGCTAGGAAGAAAGTATAACTATTAAAATCCCACAACTACACCAAAAGTCTAAAATAAATTGTGGAGAGAGAGTTGAAGGTAATATATTTTATGTTCTAACATGTCTCCGCAAGTCGAGCGCCTTTTTGATGGGTTGAAACCTGAGTTTTGGGCATATTTTATGTTAAATTCACTATTAAATGTGCGTTCAATGGTAATTGACCCGAGTTGGTACCATATTAAATTCCATGCCACTACATAAAAGCTCACATAAAAACTCAGAAATTATGGTGAGGGTTGAGTGCAATATATTTATATTCTAATTACGACGAAGGAACATTTATTGTTCCAAACGAACACAATGCATCCCAGGAATATAACATTCATGCATTAATCAAAGGTACAACATAAGAAAACCTCGCACATGAAATAATCCTGACATAACACAAGACAGAAGGGATGGAAGAAATTCATACAACAAAGCAACATATTCTTTTTTCAAAATTAAGCATTTTAATCCCCGTGAAAATTCAGGCTTGGGTTTATCTTCACAAGAATAGAATGTTTTCAGAGTGCCCAAGTCATGCATTCCTTCCAAGAAGCACCTCCTTAACGACTATATCCAAATTCTTATAAGACTTCCCGCCCGGTTTAGCTGCCTTAAGAGTAACCTCTTTCCACCTTAATACTTCGCCCCTCATCCTCTTCCCTTTCTCGCCCTCCATCATCTCTCTTATCAGGCTCTCCACTTCCTCTCTTTTTACATCATTATTTATCTCCATTCCTATTCCCCATTCACTGCAAGCATATCGGCAATTTGTTTGCTGATCAGCAAAGTATGGCCAGCAAATCATAGGCACACCAGCGCTTATGCTCTCCATCATCGAGTTCCATCCGCAGTGTGTCAAGAATCCTCCAACTGACGGGTGCATGAGCACTTCCTCCTGTGGGCACCAGGTAGTCAGCAAACCCCTTTCACTGGTCTCATCTAGGAACTCTTTCGGTAGAGTCGCAGAGCCACCCATCACAATGTCGGGCCTGATCACCCATAGGAAGTCATATCCGCTATTAGACAACCCCCAAGCAAACTCCATCAGTTGTTGGTTCGTCATTACTGTGAAACTTCCAAAATTCACATATATTACTGACCCAGGAGCTTTACGTTCCAACCATTTCAAACAGCTGGCATCCTCCTTCCATAGGTTATTAGAGCCAATTGCTTTCAGTGAGCTGTCGAGAATTTGGTGATATAGCAATGTTAGAGGGCCTATGGTGTAGATCGGTGGAAGAATCGATGACATTGCGTCTATAACCGCATCTTCCAAGTCATGGCATGTGTTTATAATGATTGCGGTGGCTCGCTTGGCTGCTTGACATTCATCTTTGAGGTAGTTAAAGATGATATCGTTGGGATCAGTTGTTCGTAGGAATGTTGGAAGATCTTTCAGCCGCATATTCTTCATCCCAGTTATCCAGTCTATGGGAGTGTCAAGGTATCCATTGTTAAGATCATCTTCACCTGTCACCAATCAAGAACAGAGAAGATAAATGATGGTCATAGGGGTTCATGATTGAGCATATGAGCTAAGTTTTCTGTAGTTAAATACATGTTTTAGGTCAGGCAGCGCAGCATAGAATCTCGAGATGACAAAAATATATTCTCTACTGGAAAGTCTATAATTCTGATAAATCAGAGTAATGTTTCGTATTATGTAGTTAAATTTTTTCTTTGCACATAATTATAGAACATTGAAATATATGTCACATTTGATAACAAAGTTTTCGAGATTAGGTGATTGACAATTTTGTTTACCTCTTTCTTTGTATGTCATCATTTTTCCATATCTTTAGGCCGTCAAGAAGAAAAAGATGAGGAGGGAGGAAAGAGAGAGGAAGAGGAAATAATTTGACCTTATTTAATAAGATAACTAGAATTATTCTCTGAGAGATGGTATAAGCAAAAACTTTTCCACACACACATACACACACATAGAAGGTACTAATAGTCTTATAAACAGTTTTATGAATTAATAGACCGCTTCAGATCAGTACTTAGCTCTTCACCATACTTTTAAGTGGTACCAGTCCTCTTTCTTCCAGCGCCTTATACTGGATGCAACCCATGTAGCCGCACGCGCTGGCCGAGCAAAAGAACACATCAGGAATCCCAAATTCCTCTGCAGCTTCAAGAGTGAAGCTGGTGATATTATCGGAAATGATGCAGGTAACAGGAGGCACTCCTGAAGACGGTTCATTGAGCCTCTTCAAGAGCTCGCGAAATGGGGCTGCCATGTTGTTTCGAACAGCAAGGCACAGAGTCGGTACGTCTTGGGTGGTTGTCGGGTCTGACGGTGGGAGGCCATCAGGAATGGCCTCAAACTGGAAGTCTTCCAGGCCCTGGAGGGAGGAATGGCCGCCGCTTGTCAGAATTCGGTTGTAGTTGAATTCGGAGTGGATGAAGGTGATGTGGAAGCCTTTGAAGTGGAGGAGCTTGGCCAGTTTCAGCATTCCATTTATGTGGCCTTGGGCAGGGTATGGCATGCACATAGCATGAGGCTTCTCTCCAAGTTTACCGCCCATCTTTCTCTTCTCTCTCTTCTGTGTGTGTTTCTTCTCCTAAAGTCACCAGTATCAATCTGTGCTCTCTTATCTTCCCTTCCCTCATTTTTTTTATTATGAAAGGCCTTTGGATACTTCGATATGGATGGTTTCTTGCAGGCTGAGGCAACATCATCAGCCTGCACGGCTGCATAAATCCAAATATAACCATCTATATTCTAAATAATATTAAAGTTTAAAATCTTTGTTTAATTTGTTTGTTCTGATCACCATTATGCTCCCCGTTGCTTCTCTCCACCGTCTGCCACGCCAGCAACTGCACCTAAGACTGATGCTGAGATGGCGACTGAAGATGGTTAAGCTGCATAATCCAGAACTGATGACACGAGACGTGTTCAGCCTTCTATCTTCATGTGGAGAAGCTCCCGATGCTGTTTTCTGATGAATGGACGGCTGAAGACATTTCTGCGCTTGGGCCATTGTATGTTGTGACTTGGAGCACTTGTCCTTTTCTAAGTTTTTTGTTTTTCTTCTCTTTTGTGTTTAGCTTTCTGTGTTATTTTATCCTCGAGGGAAAAAAGAATACGACGAAGAAACAACTATTCTTTCAAGTATACGACATCCCAAGAAAACAACATGCAGGTACTAAACAAAGGCACAACCTGCACACGGATAAAACAAACCTTGAACTTGAATATAATCCTCAGAAAACAAAGACACAAGGGTTTTGCAGAAATTTATACAAGAAAGTGATGTATTCTTCTTTTGAAATTGAGCATTCATCTCTGTGAAAGTTCAGGCTCGAGTTCATCTTCTCAAGAATCGAACCTTTTTTGGGGGTGTCATTCTTCCTAGAGGCACCACTTTGATCACCACATACAAATTCTGCTTAAAAAATGCAGTTTTGTTTTGAGGCATTGGATCTAGAGTGGAGGAACGAAGAAGGTGAAAAGAATACTTTTTAGCATGTCATCTTTTCAAATTGTTTCCACAATTGTTATATTATTAGCCAGTTAGTAAAACAGCTCCAGACACACACGAAGAGAGATGCCACTAGACTTGACTAGCGATTCATGGAGATTCATTATTCATAATGTATGAATGCTATACATGAAAACTGCTAGCAGTTTTGTAAAGACTTGATTGTTGCGAATCATATGCGTATATCTTCCTCAAACACGTTTCTCCTACTATCGACTCGTTTACAAGTACTGAAACAGGATTGAAGAGGAGACTGATGTAGAAGAGCTCCATGAAGTCCCTCAAAACAGGATGGAGGCCTATTAAAAATTGAGTAAACCTCTGAATCTCGTGGTACTTAATGTATAAAGGAATAGCTTGAATGACTTGAAGCAACTCACTTTAAGCCCATGATACAGTCATTTGAGCATAAAAAACCTGAATACTTTTCTCCTCTTGCTTGAAAACCCTGTGATATCCATCTCCAACTAATATTGAAGTACATAATTCGATTGTTGATATTGAGCCTTGAAGTAATTTCAAGTATCTAATGTTGTACTAAATTTAGATAATTTAAGACCAATCTGTTGTTCAACAGAATTATGAATCCAAAGTCAAAATTTTGGAGTTATTCATATGCCACTCATCTAAGTTTTGCTCAAAATCATCTGCACTTGAATCTGAAATTGGATTCCTTTCAGGAATAGGAAAAGAACCATCAATATATTTTCAAACTTTCTTTCCTCTTAAAAAGTGCATCATCACGGAACTCCAATAGGAATAATTGTTTTCATTGAGACGCACACTAATGGCTTGCAACTCATCAGATTTCTCAGAACCCTTTGCAACTAGGATTGTTGATTGTTGTCAACTCATCACTGTTTGTCCAAAACAGCTGAATCGGACCAGAATTAGCCCAAATAGAACTAGTAATGTGTTCAGAACGCCCAAAAACCTAGAGATCGACTCCTGAATCAACCAAATCGACTTTCAAATCACCAATATATGACAAAACAACATCAACTATCCGATCAACAGTATTTCAGAATCTGGATAACAAGTGTGATTGGAAATGGGTGCAGAACCCAGAGCGGGTCGAAACAATCAAACCCAGTGCGAATGCAAGAGAGAAAACTATCGCTAGCTACAGAATCCTCTCAATGGAGGAAAAAAAAAATCTAAGAGAGAAACTGCTTGGAAGATGTTGTAGTGGTCGAGAGCACAATTGCCCAGGTATTTTTCGATAGATTTGAATCAATTTCTAGGACCAAACTCGCTTCTATTACACGATGACGCTTCTTAACAAATTTGTATTAGATTCTGGATTAGGGATTCGAGAGGCGCTCCTCCTTCGGGACGACGCTCTTTTGGGACGATGCTCACTGCAACAACACGAGGATGAAGATTTGCCCAGATTTGCCAAAAAGATTAGCACTCCGAACAAGACAAAATCAAAATTATCGAAAACATTGCTCTGATATCATGATAAAATTCCAAAAGTAATTGGTTATTTTGAGAAAAGACAAAATACAATTACACTTTTCCTCTTTACAGACTCAACCAAATCAAATCCTACTCAAACTATTAGAACATGAATACGATTATTTAGTTACATCTAACACATATTAGGCATTTCATTTTCTTCTTATGAGAACTTTTTCCCCCCATTGTGGATTATGCGTAGGTTCTTTTCTTCTACAATGGGGATCATGATGTAAGCTTTTTTGTAAAGAAAGGAAAAAAAAAAAAAAACAGAGAGAGAGAGAGAGAGAGAGAGTCTTCTACTTATTGAACAACGACATAAGCGCATGTTTAACTCAAACAAAAATTATTGAACAATGACATGAGCGCATGTTTGACTCAAACAAGAACTGACATAAGCGCATGCGCACTACATTGAGGAATCTTCGATATTTTTAATTTTCTCTCAACAATGAAAAATGAGATTAGTTTCACTTCCAATGTTACTTAACAACGAAAAATAAAATCATATTCTAGCAACCCAACAACTAACTTTTGACAATAAGAAGTCCCCTGGATGCACTCCATCTTCCTTCTTTCTTATCTTCCTACTTTTTATCATGGCAAACAAATAGATACACCCAACTCTCTCATTTTTTTTTAGTTGAGATCTTCTTTCCAATCACCAAACAAATCTTTTTGTTCTCTTTTACTTTCTCAATTTAGATCTTCTTTTCAATTGCCAAACAGATGATAATACATCACACTATAGGGCACCCCCCACCTCGCAATGACACCATGCTCAACTTCGATGGAGGCGAGAATGACACCATGCTCAACTTCGATGGAGGCGAGGCGCAGAATGTTTTCAAGGCTTCAGGAGTACTGATTTTAAATACCTTTGACAAGCTAGAGAAGGAAGTTGTCGAAGAATTGAAGACGATGTTTCCCCATTTATAGCCACTATCAACATTTGGGAAACAAAATACAGGAAAGCCCTTCAAAGTCCAGGGGCTCCATTCTCTGGAAGGAAGATGTCCAGTGCCTCAGATTGGTTGGACGAGCAAGAAGCAGTTTCAGTTGTGTACGTAAATTTCGGTAGTATTACAGTCTTAACGGTGAAATAGATAGAAGAGTTTACTTGGGGGTCTCGTCAACAGCAAGCACAAGTTCTTAGTTCTATTAATTTAAAAGCATGCATTTTTTGTTCTTTTAATCAACTTGTCACATATTAAACTATATTATAGCAGTTCTAGCACGCAGCTGTCAAAAAACAATTCAGACGAAGAAAAGTTAGCCAGGAAAATGCAATCGGGGAGACAAATAGCTCGCCCCCTTGTCAGGGTGTAGCAATAGCGGTCATCCCATAGCGGTAAAGGATCTCTAGGAATCACCCAAAATCGAATAAAGAACAAGTAAAAGAATTTTAACAGGTGGAGACAGAGAAGAAAGAGATGTAGCTGCTTGTTTTTCAGTGCAGAGACTGAACTGAACGCATATGGTTATGATACACGAGATAAAATGCAGTGTAAACTCAAAATGCTTCACGCTAATGCAGCGGGGAGCGTGTTTGGACACACATATTGCATAAATATTATTACATTCCTACATATATTCTGTAATGAATATTGCAAATAACTTGTCTTAATGTCCTAATTCATGCAGGGTATGATAGGGAGAAGATAATCATGAAATTTATCCAATTAAATTCAAAAGTTCAAAAGAAAGGGGATCGATTCAAATTCAAAGGTTCTAGAAGGTATCTTATCTGAAAACTGGATATATCAGATAAGATAATATCATCTCAGTTCAAAGAAAAAATGGATTATTTGAAGACTCTATCTGTTTCGCTGAAGATAAATGAATATCTTATCAATTGTAGAAGACAAACTGAAAATCAAAGAGGATAAATGGATAGAGAGAAGATCAACGGATGAGATGAAGCAATTTAAATTTGAATTCAGGCTGGATACAGTTTAGCATTTTAATCATAACTTTCACTACCGAAGGTCAAATCTGATGATTCAAGATGCTACAGAAAGAAGACTTAAAGGGTATAATTCTTCTGTTGATCACTCGTTCCAATTCTATCAGTTGATAAGTGATATTCAGCAATCAACACGCCAATAGACTGCAGATCAGAATTGAATTTCTGAATAAATCAAATCAAGTTTAGAGATAAGGGAAGAATTTAAATTCAAAAATATCTAACTCTTCCTATGTTTATACACGTTCTATCCCTCTGATTTTCTCCTATAAATACCCTCATACCTCGAAGGCAGAGCATGACCATCTCAGAGAGCTTTAATTTAGGTTTTTCTTTTCTTCTTCAATGTAATTTTTATTTTTTATTTTATTTTTAGGCTAGAGAGAGTTACATGATCAAAAGAGAGTAAGAGTTATTGTAGAGTGACACTATTGTAATCTTTTCTTCAAGAAGCTTATATTGAAGGTGACAATCAATTGAGGTTTCCCACTTTTCTTGTGCTCGATTTCGTCGAAGCCTTGCTTTATTTTATTCTTTCTATTACTTTGCTTTACTCTATGCTAAGGTAAATTTCATTATGGTTCAACAGTAGATGTAAATATTCTTATTTTATTTCTTTTTATTTTTGATTTTTGCATCAACACTTTTCTTTATCTCTTTTTGTTTCTTTTTCTTTTATAATTAAAATAAAACAACACCACCATCTCTTCTTCTACCATCTTCTTCTTAACTTAACTTAATATTTTTATTTTCTTTTCTTAAACTGAGAAGATAAGTATTAACTAGTTTTTGTAAATTAAAAGAAGAAACTTACATAACGCTTCCATCGCTGTACTCCCTGTGGATCACGACCCGTTAGCCCTACGCTATACGGTAGAATTGAGGACCTAGCACTGTTCCTAAAATTCTTTATTTTTTTTGTGCAGGTTTGGCTCGATCATAATTTTGACGTCGTTGCCGGGGAGGGACAGTAAATTTTCTTTCTTCTTGATTTATTTTAACAGTTTTACTCTTTTTCTTCTCTGTTTTAATGTACAGAAGCTAATTACAGAAAACTAGGAGCTGCAGTGGACATATTGCTACTCTGTACCTCTGCCCAAGAAGGCAGAGCATCAGAGCCCACAACTGTGGTGAACTACTAACTGTAGTCTCTTGCAGGTTGCTTTACATAGATTAGCTCTCTGCAGTTATTAGTTTATTTGTTTAACTCACTCTGTACATATTTCTAATCAACAGTAACTTGTGCTAAAAAACGTTTAGCCTCTTGCATCTTAGGGCATTTGTCTATTTTGTTTCTTTACATTACTGTTGAAGAGTGCTGGAGCAAAGGTAAGTGTGCATTGCATATAGTTTAGGGAACATATTTTGAGTGATTCATATTGCTTGAATGTTACCTTTTTCTTTATACTTGTACACTGCACTAAAAAGACTAAGGCATATCATTAAACAAGATAAGGTGGGGAAGTCATTACCCTTCCTTAGCCCAAAAATTATCTCCTCACTCACTAACCCAGCCTAATATAAAATTTAGTAGACGTTGGCCCTAGGGACATCTCGGACTCAAATAGGGATTGACCTAAGGGGGAAGTTGTTAGAAGTTGACTCTTGGCAAATCAGTGTCTAAGGTTGGGGATTGAGGGGCGAAACCCCGAAAGCTGGTGGTTTGACATAATTAGGCCCGTTGCTTAGGCACGGATACCTCCCACCAATCTTACCCCTACCTGACCGATTAACTTGTGGTCAGGTTCTGCAATATACCTCCTGTGGATAATCAACAGTTAGGAGTCGTCTAGGTCTAAGCTCTACCCTAACATAGGTTAGATTTTTTTTTATTTTCTTAATTGTTTATTTGTTTGTTCTTGTGAAAATGGATTATAATTATAATTATTCTGATTATAACTCAAATTCATATTTCACCCCAACCGCCTTCAATTCGGATATTACCAACCCGGCATTACATAACTCTAACCAACCAAGTATGCTAGATTGGTCTTATCCAAATCAAAATATGCCCAAATCCCAGTATTATGAATAAGAATGGGATAATCATCACTACTCTTCACCGAGTCAGTGGGGATACAACTCCCCTGAGTCTTACTATCAACAACCTTACCAACAAACAGTTTCATATAATCCATACCAAGACCAACCTATAGAAGAGAAATCTTCTTTAGAAAAGACATTTGAAGCCTTCCTTGAGTACACACGACAAATACAAATCATAGCGGACTCAATTCTCTCAAATAATTCCCAAATTCAAGATCCTTACTCTAATTTTCAAGTCCAACCACAACAAGAAGAACCTCTTGACTTAGAAAAGACTATGGAATTCACGATTCAGTCCCAAAATGATATTATTCAATTCCAAATGGATTGTCTCCAATCTATCAATATGCTAGAAGTAAAAGTGAGTCATTTGGTCAATACAATTAATGATAGAAATGAGGAAACTCTACCTAACACATTTTCAACTACTCCTAATTCTCCTAGCCATATTGACGAAGAATCATGGCATCTTGAAGATTTTAACCAAGACTCAATTTCACCACAAAATTTTGAACTTGACCAATATCAACCCATTGATAAATTGGCAAGTTTTCATTTCAATGAGATTGAACTTGAAGATGAATGTGATACCGATTCTCAATATTGTGATTCAGTTCCACTTTTTAAATTTATGTTGACTCCGGTATCCTTACCCGATTCGGACTTAGTTCTGAAGCCAACACTGATTTCTATCCCTATAGACTTGAACATGAATCACTTATTTTAGATAGTCACGTTCCATTATTGGGAAATGAATGTGAACTTCAATTCTATGATTTGGACCAAACTCACAAACAGAGCGCGCATGTGGTCAACCCGTTTCATATTAAATAATTCATAGCAATAGGCTTAGGAGGAGCTGGCACGTAAACCATTCATCTCCTATATCATATCCAATGTGAGAGTAAAAACAAGAAAAAAGAGAGGAAAAACTCAAGCTTTCCCGCTCAAAATCTAACATTCTTGTCGGTCATTAGGCCTGATCTTGTCACTGGAGAGACTGCGACGCTCACTGAAGACTTCAAGAGGAAGACTAGAGAGGGGGGAATGTTGGTTAGTTGGGGTCTGTTTGGTTGTCGTAACTGGCCGTAATTCGTAGTTATAATTGGTAAAGTCTTTTACAATTGTAAATGAGTTACATGTATGTAAATTTTACGGTGTTTGGTTGGTAATATAAAATTGTAAAGTGGGAAAGTGTATTGTACTTTACGGTGTTTGGTTGTCGTAATGTATAAGTCGTAAGTGAAAAAGTTGACCACAAAATTAACTATTTGGTGATTTTAAAAGTTTTAATACTGCAAATAAATATTAAAAAAGTTAAATATTAAAAAATTTAATATTAATATAAAAAATAATACAAATTTGTATGACCACAAAATTAACTGTAACTGGGCTGTAAGTGAGTGGTAACTGAGTTGCAAGTGAGTGTTAGTTGAGTTACGTAAGTCTTTTACGAATTACGGTCCAAACAAACGCCGTAGTTGTAACTGGGTAGTAAGTCATTTACGAATTACAGAGTTTTACGCGAAACAAACGGCCCCTTGGTGCCCGCAAAAAAAGATGTAATCTCACCCTTCGATTGTGTTGTTTCTGACACATAGTTCTTGAAGGATTCGGTTCATGCGTGCGAGCGACACACACATACAATAAGAAGGTCAATCCCATATTGACACGTGAATCGAGGGTTCATGTGTGTGAGCCTCACACACATGAACCGAACCCCTTGTTGGAACAAGACACTGGAGAGCATTTGTGGTGGAGTGCCGATGTTCTGCTGGCCTTTCTTTGCCGAGCAACCAACAAATTGTCACTATGTTTGCGCGAAATGGGGAATTGGGATGGAAATAGACAGTGATTTCAAAAGAGAAGAGGTTGAAGGACTAGTGAGGGAAATGATGGAAGGAGCGAAAGGCAAGGAGATGAGAGCAAAGGCGAGGGATTGGAAAGCGAAAGCAGAGGAAGCTGCGATGAGTGGGGGATCGTCTGACGAGAACATGGATCAACTGGTGAATTGTCTGCAAGTGGGAAGATTGCCAATTGCAAAACGTTTGTAATCTGTTCGCATTGCATACAATTTATAAAGCTTTTGCTCTGTGAATGCTAATAAGTCGAATAATGGTACGAAATGATTTGAATTTATCGAACATTACCATTTAGTCCAAATATTTCACTATTTTAAGTTTCGATGCATTATTTTTCCTGGAAAAAAGATGCAAATAAAAAGAGGCACGAGTTTTCGTTGCATGGATGTTTACTGTCTGAAAAAAATCACATAAATTCCTTTTTCGCGAGAAGAACCTCGTTGATCAATCTATCCAGGTTCTGAAAAGAATTTCTCCCTTTGTTCAGTTGCCTTAACTGCACTCTCCTTCCAATTGATCGCCTTCACTTTCATCTCCTTCGAGTTCTCTCCGATCATGAGCTCTCTGATCAGCCTCTCCACCTCTTCTCTCTTCACATCTTGATCAATCTCCATTCCAATCCCCCACTCGGTGCATGCATACCGACAATTTGCTTGCTGATCGGCAAAGAAAGGCCAACAAATCATGGGCACACCACAACTTATGCTCTCAACCATAGAGTTCAACTAGAACCAATGTATTCAAGTCTGTTATCGCGCAATTCGCGAGAGAGCAAGGGCAAAGGACCAACTGTGTATATTGGAGGGAGCATTGTCGACAGTGCACCAAGAACTTCGCCTTCCTAGTCATCGGAAGTGTTTAAAATGATCGCTGATGCTCCGAAAGATCCCTGCATCTCATCTTTGACGAAGTTGAGGCCAATATCATCAGCATCAGTCGTTCGTATGAAGCTTGGGAAGTCCCTTAGCCAGCATTCTCTTCATCCCCATAATCCAGTCTACTGGAGTGTTGAGATATCCATTGCTGAGATCGCTTTCGCCTTCAAGTACCCAGCAAGAAGGAAGAGATTTTAGAAAGATGAAAAATAAATTGCATATGTTTTCTTGTCATATTTGATATTCCTCAGAAATTTTTCATGTAATCAACGGACTCTTGTAATAGTTTTCTGAGTAAAGGTATGTGCAAGGATAAATGACTTCAATGTTGAACTCAACAAAACTATGCATACGTATTCTATCTTCATAAATAAATTGCTATGAACTAAAAGAAAATTTGAACATTTTGAGAATGTAGAGCAATTTGACGGGTGGAATCATATTAGGTCAAGGTTACCCACGGGCAATTCTACATTCTTTTGAAGACAGGCCCTAATCAGCACCAGTAATACAATTGTGATCAACTCAAGAGCCTGACCTTTGGGGACCAGAGCTTTGTCTGCTACTATAGTAGACTCATGGCAATGAGGGTTATGATTTAAGACCACGAGTTTTTCTGAAAAATAAAATAAAATAAAAAATAGAGTACCTTGTTTGCTAAAAATTAACAATGACGACGACGAAAACAACGGCAGCAGCAACAACAATAATCAAATAAAAGATTCAGCGCATGAGGTAAAATAAATTGGACATATAGTGATAACAAGCAACTTTAACAGACAAGATGCACTGTACTGGGAAATGTATCTAAGCCTAATCATGCATCCAAGTGTGATACCAACAGCTAAAATAAAGAGTGGGACATCCCAAATGGGAATAAAGATGCACTCTGTGCTCACCCTGTCCAAAACATTGCCATTAGTGTCAAGAACTTCCCATTCTCATTGCATTTAAATCCTCAGCGAACCTGTCTACTTCTTCATAAGAAGATCCAGCGTGCATGGTGGCTAGCTTAGCACTCTCCTTCCACTTCAACGCAGCTTTCCTCATTTCATCCCCCTTCTCCCCTTCCATCAGTTCCTTCACTGCAGCGGTGACTCGATCTCTTGTCACATCTTTATCAATCTCCATTCCGATTCCCCATTCCTTACAAACATATCAAGTATTCATGCATTGATCGGCAAAACTTGGCCAACAAATCATCGGCACACCACTACAAATGCTATCTAACGTCGAGTTCCATCCACAATGCGTCAAGAATCCGCCCACAGAAGTGTGAGAACCTCGTCTTGTTCGCACCAACTAGCCAAGTAGCACCACCTCTTATTGGTTCTCTGAATGAACCCTTCAGGCAATATGCCATGATTTCCATTCACAAGGTCTGGCCGAATCACCCACAAAAATGGATGGCTACTGTTTGCAAGCCCCCAAGCAAACTCAATGATTTGCTCACGACTAACTGTTGCTATACTCCCAAAGCTGACATAAATCACCGAACGCTTTCTTTGTTGATTCAGCCATTGCGTGTAACCATCATCTTCTTTCCAAGGGCTCGAGCGTAACGAGTTTATCGAGCTCTCTGCGACACGGCTAAGCAACGTAGGCGAAGGGCCTATGGTGTGCACATTGGCAAATATAGTTCTGAAGGCATTCAAGACATCAGTTTCCAATAAATCGAACGTGTTGAGGATCAAACCCTTGGCTTTGAGAGATTTCTCTGCTACCGCCTTGCAATTGTTGAGAAAGAAATCTGCTGCATCAACTGTTCGGATGAAGCTAGGGAGGTCCCTGAGACGGATATCTTTCATTCCTAGTATCCAATCAATCTTCGTGTCCAGATATCCGTTTGTTAAGCAGCTCTCATCTGCAAAAAAAAAAAAAAAAAATAAGTACCGATTAAAGAATAATATTAGAATTTGCTCTTTAGTAATGCACAATTCAGTTTCTTCGAGTCATTTAACAATTTCCCAACATGACATGTATGTTG
Source organism: Agave tequilana (assembly GCA_038442645.1). Taxonomy (NCBI): domain Eukaryota; kingdom Viridiplantae; phylum Streptophyta; class Magnoliopsida; order Asparagales; family Asparagaceae; genus Agave; species Agave tequilana. The sequence continues at coordinate 119,712 of JAVJIF010008756.1, forward strand.
GAATTTTCTAATTACTAGGCTTAAATTAAATTAAGCTCATGTGCTTCATTTTTGTAAGGAAATTTAGTCCAATATAAAATAAATAATAAAAGGAAAGTTGTATTACCTATACAACTGTATTGTTGGGTTAAACTATGTCATAGACTTAGTTGCGGTGCATGGGCGCATTGACACTTTAGGCGCACTAAGCTAGGGATGATAATGGGTCCGGGCCGGACTAAATCTAGGATAGGCCCGGCTGCAAAATACTTTGGGCCTTAAATCTGGGCCCACCCCTGGCCCTCGATTCTAATTCAACCGGCCCCGTTGTGGCCCCAGGGTCGGGGGTGGCCCTTGTGTCTCCATTTGAGCTATAATGCTATTTAAAATTAAAGAAGAAAAGAAAATACTCATATTTTTTCTTGCTATTTGTATCAAATTATATGTTTTCTAAGATTAAAAGTTTTTACTTTCGACTTCAAAATTTAAAAAAATCATAATATAATACTAATTTGTAATGCAATAGTAATATTAACCAGAAAATGAGTATATTTGATATTAAACTCATAAGTTGAACCTAAAATGGGCCTCTTTGAGGGCAAAGAGCGGGGTGAGGTTGGGCCTAATGTAAGCCCTTGTACCAATTCTAAAATAAAACAGGTGTAAAATAAGACCCCAACCCCTGCCCATTTCTGACCAGGTCGTGTCGGTACCTAGGATTTTTTCAAGCCGGGTTCAAGGCCCCGTTGGCTGGCCCCGACCTATTATCTTTCCAACACTAAGCACTTTAGGTGCATCTAAACGGTGTTACATTTTTTGCTAGCCAATATTATTTTAGGTTTTGAATAAATATAAATTTAAACAAATTTAAATTTAATAAAGATATAACTGGTGGAAATTCAAATAATCATAAGTGATCAAATTGGCGACTGTCACAAACTGAAATGTTACAGTTAAATACTGTTCAAAAGCTATAAAGAGCCAGTTATACTTTCCACAGAAACACAACAAATTCTAGATACTTTCTCTAACACAAGTGTAATTTCGGAGTGAAACTTGGACTATAGCTAATATTCTTAAACACAGAATATTCCTCGGCCTGAATTATCTTGGGAGATAATTTTGCTAATCTTTTGTAGTATAGAGAGCAAATATTGTTTTGAGGGAAGAAGAAATCAAAATTTCTCGATTCAGACATAATTATTTTTTTTTTTCCTGCCCATTGTTCTCATTTACTTCACATTATTTCTAACAATATGCAGTTAAAAATAGTTGAAATTAGTACCTTTTAGGGGTATATATCCTCTCCCAATGAGCTCATCCAAGTGCAGGTCAGCCATGAAACCGCAAGCACTCATTGTAGAAAACACCAATGCAGGAATGCTCAGCTCATTGGCAACATCCAGAGCGAAGCTCATGAGCCAATTGTACACAATGCAAGTGATGCGCGGCACTGCTGATGTTTCGTTGAGCCTTACCAGCAGCTCTCTAAAGGGCACGGCGCAATTGTCATGCGTCGACATGCACCACTTGGAGACACGCTCCTGGCTTCGCGAACTAGACGATAAGAGACCATCGGGTATGGCCTCGAATCGAAAACGTTCAAGGCCTTGCAGAGCATCAGGACCTTGAGAACTCAGCATGCTCTGTTTGCTGGACTCAGTGCTGATGAAGGTGATGTGAAAGCCTTTGAAGTGCTGGAGCTTTGCCAGTTGGAGCATGGGATTGATGTGGCCTTGGCCTGAGACTGGAAGCATCACAACGTGTGGTCTCCATTCTCTGAGAACTAGCAGGCTTGCCTCTTTTGAAGTCGAAGAGGGACAGAGATCGCTTAACTTCTTACAGCTTTCAGTTTCAATTTATCATGTGCCACTTGGTACTAAATTATGCTTACTAGTTGAATTGTTGAATTATTGAATTATATCTAAAATTTCAAGTAGAACCAATCTGAGAGGAGGAATCATATAAGGTTGAGTTGCAGAGGAACTTCGTTAGATTCCTTTTTGTCCTCCGATTTGTCTCTTTAAGTCTTTTACTGCATGTATGAAGTCCTTTTCCCTCAAAATCTTTTTTATTTAACCTCCAATTCAACTTTTATTCTTTTATTTTATCTATGCCAAGAGCCCAAAAGAATATTATTATTATTATTATGGTCGTAAAAGAAGAGCTAAATTATATAAAACTGCCTTGACCTTCCATCATATTCAATAAACTGTCATGTATTTCCAAAGCGTAAAATAAACTACTCAAGTTAAATCCCATGTTTGACAAAGGGCAGGGATTGAATTAGAAGAAAAGCTGATACTAGCAGGCTAACCATGTTCGACAACTGAGAGCAATTTTAAACCGCAATACTCGGAGCAAGATGTGGGTGTTGATGATGAATATGTGGGAGAGAAGATGAAATTGGAGTTTTCTAACTCGTTGGAGATAGCCAAGAGAGTGTGAACACGAGTACAAGGGAGTTCGATCAAAAAGATTGACATATCTGTGCAGTTGTGCACAGATTAGTCGACTAAAAAAAGTGCTCATCGACCGGTAAGTCGACTAGCAGATGAACCAGTCGACTACTAACGTCACCCACTTTCTGTTGGGAAAAGTAGTCGAGTAGGAGCTTAGATTAATCGACTACTGAGATCACCGTAACTCTCGTTGGATTTGATTAGTTGACTAATCAATTAGATTAGTCGATTAATGGAGTCAGCCTGGCACTTAATTTTATTCTGGATTTATTTCTGATCCAAATTCAAATCTGTTAGTTTTCTTTTCTTCATGGACTTTTTGGCTATGTATTGAGGGGTATTGTCTCCCATTGATGGTAACCTTTGAAAGTTAAATTACGTTGAGAGTTCTAAGGTTAGTTTGTTTGAGAGAATTCTGCAGCAAATTCGTAAATTCTCAATTTGGATTTTCGAATCAATTAGTAACCGTTGTAACTCAGTTGTTTGAAAAGATTTTCTCCCTTCTGCCCTGAGGACGTAGGCAACTGTCGAACCTCATTAAATCATTTGTTTCTCTCTCTCTTTGAATTTGCGTTCGTGCATATTGTTTGTGATTGACTCGGCGTTAGAATGTTGATCTCGGATGATTGCGTGTTCTGATTGGGGAAATTCCTCCGAAGGGCCCAAAAAGTGGCATCAGAGCTTTCCAGGTTTGACCGGGGTCATGCGTCGATCCCTAGAGCATCATGGTCTATTCGGCGGAGATCATGTGTTGATCTTGAAGTGGCGTTGGTCTGCTCGTGAGATCGTGTGTCGATCTCAGAACAATGTTGGATTCTTCGTTGGAATCGTGTTTGGTAACTCGTCTAGGGTTTCACTTTAAGGTAAAGTTTCAATCTTTATCTAGTTTGGATCTGTTTTCGTTTAATTTTCAGCATTGTGTGTTGGCGATTTCTGGAGGAGATATGGCCAGAGTTAATCAGGCCACGGTGAAGGCCGTGAACATCCATCAATCGAAGATCGATGTGATGAAATTTGATGGCATAAACAATTGAAAAGGTAAGAGAAATATTGGAAAGTTCAAAACAGATAATCGTCAATTAAGAAAGAATCAATGTGCTTATCATAGGGAGAAAGGACACTGAAAAATTGTGTCCAAAGCTAAAGAAGAAGAAAAGGTCAAAACCCGAGGTAAATCTAGCACAGATAGTCAGTATACCGGATGATGGTACTTCACAGGCAGGTAGACTGAACTCAGACTCATCTGGTAATTCACTTTCTATCACCTCTATTGTTTATTGTTCAGAAAAAATCTGAGTGGATTTTGGGCACAGGTGCTACCTATCATGTTTCTCCCAAACGAAGTAGTTTGCTAGTTTTAAAAAACTAGATGGAGGCTTGGTGACATTCGGCGATGGACACACATGCCACATTGAAGGGTAAGCATAATCCGCATCAAGTTATTTGATGGGATGATAAGAGAGTTGAAAAATCTGAGGTATATACCTTAGTTGAATAAGGATTTGATTTCAGTTAGAGCTTTAGAGGCACAGGCCCTGAGAGAGACACTTGGAGAAGACATTTTCAAGATATCTAGTGGCTTATTAGTAGTTCTGAAGGACATTCGACTCAATAACTTATACTACATGAAGAGTAGTACAGTTACTGAAAAATTTGGCTACTTCAAAATAGTCGAAAGGCGATTCTATCAGATTATGACAAATAAGGTTGGATATATTGGTTTGGATTCCTTGGAAGCATTGACAAAGCAAGGATCATTAGAAAGCGCATTGACCTGCAATTTGAAATTAGGTGAACTTTGTGCTCTAGATAAAAAGACAAAAGTGAATTTTGGCACCGCAACTCACTGCTCAGAATGTCTTCTTGATTGTATTCACGTTGATGTTTGGGTCCTATCAGGACCGCATTGCTTGGAGGACATCAATACTTTATCTCTTTTGTTCATTATATATTTAAGCATTGTTGGTATATTTTATGTGATAAAGGTTTGAACTTCTAGATATGTTAGTTAAGTAAAAAAAAATTGATAGAGAAATAGACTGGTAGGAAGATCAAGTTGCTCTAATTTAATCATGTTAGAGAGTATGAGGGTCGATTCTTACAATTTAGTCAGAATAATAGTATTGAAATTATCTTCACAGTTGGTAACATGGGGTGGTTAAAGAGATGAACTGTTTCTTGTTGGAGAAAATTCGTTATTTATTGTCCAATACATCATTAGATAAATCATTTTAGGCTGAGGCGTTGGTGTATATTAGCCATCCATGAAGTGTTTGTTGTCGACTGCGATAGGAGGTAAAACTCTGTTAGATATTTGGTAGGGTGGAGCTGCTTAAAACTTTGATTTATCCCAGGGCCCTTGGGTCGGCCCTTGGGTCTCCATTTGGATCATAATGCTATTAAAAATTAAAGAAGAAAAGAAAATACTCATATTTTTTCTTGCTATTTGTATCAAACTCTATGTTTTCTAAGATTAAATTTTTTTTTACTTTCTGACTTTTAAAATTTTAAAAGTCATCAAATAATGCCAAATTGTAATTTAATAGTAATATTAATTAGAGAATGAGTATATTTGATATTAGGTTTGGACTCATAAGTAGGAACTGAAAAGGGCCTCCATAAAGACCAAGGTCGGGGTCAAGATTGGGGTTGGGCCTAGTGTAAGCTCCAACCCCGTCCTTAAAATAAAATAGGTCTAAAATAAGGCCCCAACCCCAGCTCATTTTTCACGGTCACGCCGGTGCCTGGGCCTTTTTCAGGCCAAGTTCAAGGCCTCGCGGGCTGGCCCTGACCTATTATGGTCCCTATATAACCACTTTAGGTGCATCTTTCCAAGTTGCAAAACGATGTTACATTTTTTGCTAGCCTATATTATTTTAGGTTTTGAAAAATTTTAAATTAATCAAGTTTAAGTTTAAAAAGGATATAACTGCTGGAAGTTCAAACAATTATAAGTAATCAAATTGTTAACCGTCACAAACTGAAAGGTTGCAGTTAGAGATTGTTCAAAAGCTATAAATAGCCTAGCATTCTTTCCACAGAAACACAACAAATTCTAGATACTTTCTAACATAATCTTTTGTGTTAGGTGTAATTTCGGGGAAACATGGATTATAGCTAATATACTTCAACACAGAATATTCTTGGCATGAATTATCTTGGATGATAGGTTAACCTTTTGTAGTATAGAGGTCAAATATTGTTTTGAGGAATGAGGAAATTCAAATTTCTCGATTCAGGCTTAATCATTTTTTCTTACCAATTGTCATCGTTTACCTAAAATTATTTCTAACAATATGCAGTTAAAAATTGTTGAAATTTAGGGGTGTGTATCCTCTTCCAATGAGCTCATCCAAGTGAAGGTCAGCCATGGAACAATATTCAATAAGATTTCTAATATATTTTATTTGTCATTAAATTAGAAAACTATCACTCTTATTAGCCATTCAAAAATATATTCTCTCCAATATTATATAAGAAATTTCACTAAAAATTATTCATTCTATTGCTGATATGTCTAATTTGACGCACAGACGCATTTAATGTAGCAGCACAAAAAATCATGTCAGATTTCATATTTTCTTCTCCAATATCAAAAAATTTAAGTTGAAGGTAAACAGAACATTTTAAAGACGGACAGAACAAAGTTAAAGGTGGCCAATTTATAAGGCGAACACTTTCGACACGTGACATGCACATGAGTGGCATTAAATATAACCCTTGTGCACCCCATTGACGTCAAATTATTGTAACTGTCAACGAAAGGCACTCAATGAAGAGTAATAAGGGCATTTCATAAAGCTCACTACTATAAAATATCAAGAATACAGTTGAAGGGCTTAGTTAAATAAAAAGTGTGCATATGGGGCTTTCTGGCACAAGAAGGATTAGCCGGGGGCTTTTAGGAACTCCAATAAAAAAAAAAAAAGGCAGGGGCTTATAGATATTTTCCCCTCAAGTTTAAGTAACTTATCTAATACCGACTTGGAATTAATTTAAACGCTTTTCCAAGTCTTAAAACCCCTTCAAACTTTTGCTTGCCAGTCAAACAAAGACAAACGAAAAAAGGAATCCAACAGCTTTGTTTGTCCTTGCATGCGGTTTGCGTGTCAAACAGTATGACCAAAACACAAGAAAGTCCTATTATTTAAAGATACACATCTACGAGCAACTTGCTAATAATAAATGAAAGATGAGAGCTTTAAGAAGAGAGGAGAGAGAGACCTCTTCCCCTCCAACAAAAACTAGTTAAGTGAAGAGAGATAACTCTCCCCCCTTCAACAAAAAACTAGCTTCTCATTCATCATTCATGGAGAGGCCACACACTGTGATGCTCCCGTCCCCTGGCCAAAGCCACATCAACCCCATGCTACAACTAGCAAAGCTCCTCCACTCCAATGGCTTTTACATCACATTCATCAACACTGAATCCATCCAGCAATCCATACTGAAATCCGAAGGCCCTGATACTCTACAGGGCCTCCAAGATTTTCGATTCGAGACCATGACCAACGGTATCGTATCATCTGGTTCGCGCACCAGCCAGCAGGTCACCAAGTCTAACCTGACAACTTACGACAACTGCGCTGGTCCTCTTGGAGATATCTTGACGAGGCTCAACAACTCACCAGGCGTTCCGCGCGTCACTTGTGTTGTGTACAGCTGGCTAATGAGCTTCGTTCTAGATGTCGCCGTGGAGTTGAGCATTCCTGCGTTTGTGTTTTCGACAATGAGCGCTTGTGGTTTCATCGCTAGCCTGCACTTGGGTGAGCTCATTCAGAGAGGGTATACGCCATTAAAAGGTACATATACACATCTATTCTTGTTAACGCACTTGGGTGAGCTCATACATATATAATTAATCAAATTCCTTATTGTTCTACAGATGACAGCTATCTAACAAATGGATATCTCGATACACCTATCGACTGGATACCTGGAATGAAAGATATCCGCCTTAGAGACCTCTCGAGTTTTATCAGGACAACTGACGGTGATGATTTATTTCTCAACGTCGAAAAGATGACTGCAGAGAAATCTGTCAGAGCTCATGGTTTGATCCTCAACACCTTCGATTTCCTGGAAACCGATGTGTTGAAAGCCCTAACGGCTATGTTCAATAAGGTCTACACAATAGGCCCTTTGGTTAAATTACTTGGCAACATTGCAAACAATCATTGTAAATTGATGAGTTTAAACCTTTGGGAAGAAGACCGTGGTTACATGGAATGGCTAAATTCCCAGAAACCGCGTTCTGTTGTTTATGTGAGCTTTGGGAGTATTACCACAGTTAGCATCGAGCAACTGACTGAGTTTGCTTGGGGGCTGGCAAATAGCAACCATCCAATTTTGTGGGTGATTAGCCTGACCTTGTGCATGGAGACTGCGCTATATTGCCTGAGGATTTCATTGAAGAAATTAAGGGAAGGAGCTACTTAGCTAGTTGGTGCTCGCAAGAAGAGGTTCTGGCTCACTCTCTATTGGTGGCTTCCTAACACATTGCGGATGGAACTCGACACTGGAGAGCATTTGCTGTGGTGTGCCGATGATTTGCTGGCCAGGGTTTGCTGAACAACACACGAATGCACGATACGTGTGCAAGGAATGGGGAATAGGGATGCAAATTGACGAAGATGTGAAGAGAGAGCAAGTTAGTTGTACGGTGAAGGAATTGATGGAAGGAAAGAGAGGGAAAGAAATGAGGATGAATGCTTTGCAATGGAAAGATAGAGCTAAGGAAGCAACTGTGCAAGGTGGGTCTTCTTATGTGATCAGTGAGAGATTGATTGAGGACCTAAAACGCGCAAAAATAGATCCTTTTCGTCCCAAAGTTCCCAGTGTTTGAATAACTGCAATTGTTTAAAATAAAGTGATGCAGACATCCAGGCAAAATCATGGCTCGTCTATTTTGAAGAAGTTGAGTCGCTTCAATTTTATTCGAGTAGTCCGAATCATTATGTACTTTTGGCTTTACTTTATTTTCGATTTCTGTAGTTGCTTTCCTGTTATTTTGAAGTTTAGTATCACATCGTTTGTACTCTGAAAATTAAACTTTGTAAGCCTCTTTAAAGACGCATTTATTATGAATAAAATGAATTTTAAATTTTGATTAAAATTATCGTGTGTGATTGAGTTTCTCTCAAATTTTAGGATTAAATCCTAATTTCCCCTTTATTTCAAAACCCTAACCCTAAATATTTTTTCTCTCTTCCTTTTATCTCCCCCGCAGCTAAGTCTCTCTCTCTCTCTTCTCTGTCTCTACATTCTTTTGCTTCTGAAGCCCACGCCACTGTCACTCTCTCCTCATAGCCAAAGAACCCAACCCACTCTCTTCTCTTTCACGCAACGCTCCACTGACGCCCTTCCTTCGCGTAGCCATCTCTTTTCCTCTCTGTTCTTAAGCCTGAAACCCAAACCGGCAATTTTCTCCTCCCCTGCTCCCACAGCGGCAGTGCGCCAGCGTTAATCTCATTCTCTCTCCCTCGATAACCACAATCGCGTCGTCGATTCACTCGCCACCCCGACTCCAAACCACTAACGTGCTACATGTGCCTGCCGCGCATCCTGCTCCCTCCCTCTTCCCGCTACCGCTGCTCAACCTTCTCTCCTCGCCACCGCTCTTGTCGGCACCCTTCTCCTCTGCCCTCTCCGACCACCTCGGCCTCAACCCTTCATCCCTGCTACCAACTGCTGCTGTGAATTTGTTAATTCGTTTCGAATTCAAACTAAAACCCAAACCGAGTCCACATCACCTTGAGTTGGGTTTAAGTGATCGGGTCTGACCCGATAAAGATCCAAACCTGACCCGCTACAGTGCAGACTCGGATCCACCTGCTACAGTATCCGCCCTGCTCAGCTATAGTACCTGACCCATGAAGAAACAGAGCCCGATCCGCTTCACTACAGTGCAGCCCCGATAAGCCAAAACAATTCCGTTAAGTCACGGGTTTCATTTTCGGGCTGTTTCTCGGCCATCAGGAGTCCAATTCGAGCTGTTCTCGAGGCGTTGGGCTCGTAGAAGAAAGAGCTACGCATCCATAGGCATCACAAGCACACTGAGGACGACGTGATCCTCAGTATGTATGTTTTTTTTTTATCCCGGTCATTTATTTCGAGTCTGATAATTCATCTCTGAGTTGTTATCGATTTGACTGTTGTCCATTAAATATAAGTGAGCTTGTGTAATTTTACTTCTCTTTAATTCACTAGGTTTTTTATTGATAGTGAACTTTTCCTGCATAACATAGTGGCATTGGTTAATTATTCTTACTTTGAGATCGATCAGTTCATGCATGTTATTCTAATAAACTCATTAATTGATCTTATTAGTTTTAATTCTTCCTATCCAACGATCGTAACTTGTTGGCAAAGCGTGAGTTTAGTGATTTTATCGCTGATTTCCTAACACTTGTACACGTTGCATCTCATAAAGAGTACAATGATATGTGTAACTTATCAATTCCTCTGTATCTATTTTCCTAATGACCTTGTTTTCAGTTTCTGCTGATAGTTTCACAATGTTTCTATCAAATTCTGGAAATTGATTTCTTACTGAACCTATTTTGAATTTCCATTAACGCCCAGTTTCACTCAAATTTTAGGAGCATATTTTTAGAGTGAACCACTTCAAGAAAACATTTTCTTAATTAGAAATAAAACTGGCAACCTGCATTAAAACAAAACACTGTTTAAATATGCAAATTGCATTTACCAATCGGAATCTGGGAGTAACTAGTTGACAATTCAATCTTGGCCATAACATTTTTAAAAATAATACTATAAGCAAAGATATTTAACAAATTACACCAAAATACACCTGAAAATTTCACCAACAGGAAAATTTTCTATTTTTTTTTAAAAGAAGCCAGTCTAGTCGTTTTTAATGAACTAGAAGTTCATATATTGTTCCTGATTTCCGATAAAAATGAAATATATACATATGTTGTTATTTAAAATGATGCTTCGGATTTAGAATCTAATGTGCAATACATAAATGGATGTCTTAAAAATGACAATAAAAGAATTAAATAAAGAAAAAACAGTTTTCTAGAGGTTGATCAATGTCCAGGAGTTCTGGAACAATATTGTAGCCAGACCAAGTTATCTTCGATATGAATGTTTTTTTTTCCGTATGCCATAATCTTTCATTCTGATATTTCCTTCTTATTCTTCATCTCAATGGCTCCAGCAGTGAGCAAAGATTAAGGCATCCTGATCCGAGATGTGCTCTATTTATCCACTGGGCTCTCAGTGTTTGCTGCCAGCGTAGGGGATTGTTGAGGAGTTTGTGAATCTGAAAAACCCATGATAAGTTTGTTAAAATCAATTGACCATCAATAAAAAAAAATTTTAACTAATTGAGTCCTATGTTCGCTTTGTTGCAATGTCAAATAATTTTGGGGTGAATTGGCTTCAATCTTAATTATTAGTTATATGTCATATTTATATTTCTCCTGTTTGAGATATACAAACTATCCTGACCATCTATCAACATATTATCCATGTTTCCTATCACACAAGAAATGCAGAGGAGTGAAATATGCATGACTGTGAATTACTTTAAGAAAGACGTAACTCTGAATTATAATGCTAAAAATGATTGCTAAGTGGGAAAAAAAATACTCTACAACTATATCATTTTGATATGTGAAATTGGAGGAAACCAACAGACAAAAATTGAATGCAATAATCAAACACATTATAATCTTCTATAATTTTGTATCAGGACTCAGAAACTCAATGGTAATTTCAAAAGATTTTATTAAAAAAATATTATGAATTTCTGAAAGATTTCAAAAGTTTATATAAAAAATTTAATCCCCTATAAGAAGTAAATTAATGTATTTGATTCATATCTTCTTGAGAATTAAAATCAGACAAAATGTTTATATAAATGGACATTATAAAGTGCAAAGAAGGAAGCTAATCACGCGCGGTATTATTAGGGGTCTATCTTGATTCTCTTGAAGTTGGAAGCCATAAGGCAATGAAGGTGTGAACGTTCCTTCAATATGAGACATAGCATATTGATTGTATGGCGGGCGATGAGCCCGGAGACCCGGCCTTGGAGATTGCATAGTATAATAACGGTATGGCTGAGGACTACCATTAGAATATGAAGTTGCTCCGTACATCTGATGATGGTAATAATGTGATGTCAATTGTGAATTTTACATACCCTGATCGGTCAAGCACATGTTATAACAACGCTTGATATTTATTTCACAAAATGTAACAGAAAATAACTTGGAAAACAAAAATTTGAGCAATAATAAATTTTATTGTGCATCGTCCAGCACCAAGTTTCAATCGGTCTAGAGAAAATATAACTCTTGTTAGTGAAATATGCTCGCTCATTCCATTCTCATTGCAGGAAAACTTCAGTCATGAATATGTATTTTAAATTCAAAAAGGAAAAGTTATAAAATAATTAAGATACACTGAGTAAAAGAGCAGAAATTACTTTTCCCAGTAAAAGAAGTATGTTAAAAATATAGTGGATTGAAGAATCAGGTTCACATACTAAAACATTTTGGGACTTCAGAGGTTTCTAGACATTTCTATAATGAGTGAAAAGCTGGGATCACAAGAGTACTTTTATTTTATTTTATTTTTTTTGGGGGTGGGGGATGTTCGCGAGTCGGTGTTAAAACCGGTGACCTTTAGAAGTATTATGTTCTAACTAATTCAAGTCAACCGATTGGACAACTGCGGAGGACGGACCATAAGAGTACATGAATGCACAATATGGAGGGTAAACACATTGGAAAGACATTTAAATACATAACTTTTGAACCTTAAAAGGAAAAGCACTAACTTGTTGGATGCATAATCACTTGTGTAGGTCATGTACCTGCAAAATTAAGAAAAGATCATGGCATAAGATACAACCCCACTCAAGTCAAATGCCTAGCCAACAATAGCCCTAACCATAAAGCCCATGACAACCGTCCACCAACTTGTTGGGCCCCAATCTCATGTTCAAACCCGTGTCCATCGATCGAACGGTCACCATCGATCGGTCATGGCTGATGGAGGGCCAGAGATAACTGAAAGGAATCGATTGGTTTTGGAGCAACTACCAAGTTGGGAACGTGAAAGAGCCATTCATTTGTGGATGGAGCAGTGGGAGTGGACCTCTGGGGTCTGAATGCCGCATCCCTCCACTTAATGGGCTTTATCTGTGGGCCCAGTGATTGAGCTGGGGCCCAGCTGATGTTGGTGGCGTTAGCGGGCTTTCTCATTTATCCTATTTTAGGTAAAGAGACCATAATTATATCGAGCTCACCCATAGGGAGTGGCGTAGAAGACTTGAGGCATATGAGCTGGCAATCTGGTGTATGATGGGCCTACAGCTTGCGGTGGTGGGCCTTGATCAATGCTCCCTGCTGGATTCCTGCCCTAAAGGCAGAAAATATGTCAAATTAGATGAAAAGCGCTAGAAGAGAGAGAAAAAAACATAAATATTGATAATACTAATAATTATGTTGAAGTTTTGTTATTTGCATGCTTATAAATTTGGATTTTTGGGGCTGATTTGTAATTTAATAAAAAAATCTTGATTCAAGATGTATTTCTAGATAAGTTATTGGAAAAGGCGATTTTTCTTTGTGTCTTGTTTATTAGATTTAACTATCAATCAACAATCAATCAAGGTTGGGGGTGGGGGATGTTGAGGCCTAGTAGTAGTCTTATGAATCACTTGATGTAACCATCAATTTAGAAGGCAATGTTATGAAGTCACTTTTCATGTAAAAAAAAATAAGATATAAAAGGAGAGCAATTTACCAGAAAAGTATTTCACTTTAGAAGCGGCCTTCTCTTGATTTTCACGCCGTTTAACTAGTTAAGAGGCGCACGAAGGCAACGAAAAAATATTCTACAATTGAATTAAGCATAAATGGTTGAATATAGA